>JAKELH010000544.1:0-51463 GCA_021525015.1 Lactarius pseudohatsudake | reverse complement strand
CTTTTCGCAATATGCATTGTACTGGCTCACAGAGGCTCTGTATTCCCTTTCCCTCTGGGACCATTTCTTTGGCTCTCTGTTACCTCTCATGCCACATGCTGAATCGATTGGACAACAAAGGAGGCGACAACGTAGAAGATTCGTCTTCTACAAATTCTGTTGCATCTTTTTCTGTCTAATTGCGGTGAAGCTTGCGTGCCGCCCATGAGAACTGCATCAATAGACAAAGGGGGATTCGTCGCATGTTGATTTCGATTTGCTTCCTTTACATATGACGACCTCGGGCTGTTTTCCGTGTTGTGTGAACCCTTTTTCATAATCACCATCAAGATCATCATACTAACGATCGCTCCATTTCGAGTTCGAGGAACCAGGTGAGAATTTCGGGGACGCGGTCTCCGCTTGGGGCACCAGCTTCCTTATGATCATCGCCTGTCGATATGCTGTTGCATTGTGATCTACATTTACGAATACCAGGTTTTCCCACGTGCGCTCCGGATTTGAGCATCAGAAAGCTTTCATGAATGACGGCCCCTTGGGGCCGTCGTGAATTGCTAGTCCAAAGAAAGAGACATCCTAGTTGTCCAGCAATCCCGGACGGAGGTCCGATTTCGAGTGCGGATCCCGTCCCTCCAGAAGTCGCTTGCGACCCCTAGTTTCTCACCCCGTCGAGGTCTTTCTTTCTTTACGTCCGTCTGACGGCTCTCAAGCTCACAGACCGCCCCGACATGGGGCACTTCCACGGTCTTGGACCAAGTTCGAATCGAGGCGCTCTTTTGGTTTGCATCGATCCGAAACCTCCCACCAAATGCAGGTCCTCATGGAATAAGAGACAGGAACCAGGGGAGAAAACGCACAAGGAAGTGGGATGCCGAAGGCCAAGGAAGAGCGAAGACAGCGCAATCCCATCGTGTTCGAGGACGTTCTCCTTCCGGACAAAACCACTTTTGGGAGCAATACAGGGAGCGTCTTGTGGAAACAAGGTTCGTTCCACCATCCTTGTTCGCTCCCTCGTGCTGTTATTGAATGGTCCTCCCCATAAAAGCCCTTCCTCCGTGACTCACTTCGACGAGCGTGGTGCCCCTCTTGCACCACTTAACTTTTCGGTCTCGATCTCTGGGGAGCAGCGACACTTCCCAGGGGGACGCCATGGCCTATTCGACTATGGGAGCTCAGCCAGGCTCACATCCTCAAACTCGGTGCGTGCTCCGGGTACCAAGGGTGCTACCGGGAATAGGTAGATCAGGAACTGGACTTATCGCACTCGCACTGAGCGCCGTGCGCAAATGCGCCGCAACGGACATCCCCGCGCTGTACTGCTTCTGTGCAAGAACATCCTCTCCGCCTTCGCCCCCACCACCGTTACTGTGGCAGCTCTCGATGGGCTCTCCCCAGGCTGCGCCAGGTCGGCGTGCACGGCACTGATGTGTCAGACGCGTCGTTCGCTGTGGACTGTGTATAATACCCGGTGGTAGTACGCCCTCTAGCTCACGACGCCGACGGCTCTCGCGACGGCGCTGCACGCCGTTTCCGTGGTCGTGGCCGAGCTGCGGGCTGAAGATGTTCTGCGGGAGTTCTCGCAGGGGCGGTTCGCGCCGGGGTGGCGAGTATGGAGCGTTGGTGAGGACTTGTTGAGTGCGTGCTGGGGGACGTGGGTCGGCTGGCAGGAGACGTGAGGCCGTCATTGCTACATTAAGAGGCGGTACTGCAGTAAAGCGTCCTCCCTCGGGCGTGCATGGTTCCATTTATTGGAGGGAGTGTACATGATACGTCTACGTGCGTCTAACCTATGACTGTCTTAGGTTTCTTGACAATGCCGTGAACGACATCGACCGTGAAACTCGTGATAGAAGGTCGACCAATGCGATCTTGTACTGGGAGGAGCCCGGTGACTTGGGCGAGCGAGAACGACACTCATACTACGAGTCACTAGATGCGCTTTGGAATACGTTCGTTGCTTGTTCACGCAGTTCATCGGTTATGACACGGATGGTATCTACGCGGGTGAATCCATTCGCCGGAGAGGTCCAGCTGACGTATTCACGTATCGTCCCCGCCCCCATTTACTTGTCTAAAGAATTCGACTTTCCTTACAGCACGAACTTTCGGTCAACAGTTACGCAAACTACTATCCTATCCCTACCTACACACGCCTGTTTAATTCCCGTGACCAGAGAGAAGAAAACATTTTGAGAAACAGAGGGCCCGGGGTACCGATTAACCGAGAACTGGAACCGAGATTGCGAGTGTGAATCCAGCCAATCCTCAAGCGCAACCTTTCCTACAGAGACTCTGCTTGTCTACCTCGACCTGAAACTCCTAACCACACTCGGATTTCCCTCCAAGTCGGCGACGGGAACTAGGATGAAAAGACTCCCGCGCCTAAGTTTTGAAAACAACAATTATAATTCTGGGCCGAAGATCGCCGAAGATATCCACGAGGTCATAGTGGGTGTGCGGGCGTCACTCTCCTCGCTGCTGCTGCCATGTCTCAGACACCTCCCATGGCTTCCTCTTCCTCCAATTCCCAGGCTATCTTCTGTGCTTCCCTGGAAATTTATAAAATGAAGACGAAGAAAAATGTTCTCGCGCATCCGTTGATGGCTCCGGTTGCAGATCTGCAACTCACCCACCGACATCCTCCGCACTCAAGTCCAACAGTTCGGGCAATCTACTACTTCCGGTGACGAAAATGGTCGATATCGATCGTCAACGTCCTTTATGTGTTCTCTGCAGCCCGTAACGAGCGAGGGCATCGGACTGGTGAGTCCTATTCCGACCACCCTTCTACGATCCAAACTCTGATATCATATTTATAAGCGTTCTCTCCTGCGAAAGCCATTTTCGCTAGGGCCGGTGTCCTCCTCTTGGTAGCTATTACTCTGGATCACCCTTACGTGGACTGTTCTGATGCCAAACGTACACAGGTGGCAAAGGACGTTACTGCGAGCCAAGATGCGCTCTTCGATAACTTCGAGCGCATTGAAAGCTTCTTCAGATGGCTCGAGGAGTATAGCGAGGTGCCAACGACAGAGGCGACGAGGGACATCGTCATGAAAAATAATGGGCGAGGTGCTTGGAATATTTGGGATTGTGACGAAGGAGATGAAACAAGGACGAGCAAGTAAGTCGATCACTAATGATACGTCGCTCTTCGCTGACAGATGTTTGGAGAGATATCAATCGGAAGAAGGGATATCGAAGACGCGCTAGGCAGACTGGATAGTTGACGCAACAGGAGGTGCAGATGGCGATTGTGCAGATGCTGATAATCGCACAGCATATCAAGGACGGAGTCGAAGCTGTTGGCGACAAGGTCCACGTGGCTATTGAGGGTGCGTTCAACACGTTAGCTACTCACAATCGTTAAATGCATATACGACTAGATGGCAAGGTAGTCAAAGTGACGCCAATGGAAACATTGTCGACGCACTACAAGCGACCTTCTCGCCTGATCGCGATTCGGAAACCTTCTCCCTCTTCCTTGGCTCTCTCGGACCGTCTCGGCGGATGCCCGTCTTTTCCGGGCGAGTTCGGGGCCGCCGATCTCGATGTTAGTGCGAGTGTCAATTCGAGCGCTGCTGCCATCTTCGCGTCCGCTTCTCCGCCGGGAGGTAGCGTCGAGTCGCTGCTACAAGCATTATCATTCCCATCAACGGCAATGGCGCCTCCGCTTGCTGTTGCTGCCGCCGCCCGTAGGCCGACGCACCGCACGCGACATAGCGTTGAAAGACGCCAACGCCTTGTTACGTCGCGACTCGATCTTCTCTCAGTCTTGGCCCTATCCTTAGCCGAGTCGCATTGTGCAGGGACAGCGTGCGCTGCGGGCAGAGGAGCGGGACCTATGTGCCGAGGCGGAGCAGTCCCGATGACGGCGGCATTGGGGGAGACGGTAACTCACTCGTGCCCATCCCGTTCCCGCGCGTCGTGTCTGGCGCTCCTTCGTCGAGCCCGTTGAATACGCCATCGCTGTCGCAGTCTCCCTCGTTCGATCCGGCTGAGCGGGCCACGTCTAACAAGCGTGGTGCGAGCTTAACTAGTCTGGTAACGTCATTTCCCCGTCGTGGTTGCCCCCCGCCAGGGCGGTTCCAGAGCGAGGTGGATGGCGCGAGTTCGCGCAGGCGGCCGCGGTCGAACTCGTACGACTGGTTTGGTGCCAAGCCGCGGCGGTCGCGGTTTGAGAGCATGGTCAACCTCGGCGTCGCGTCGGGAGAACAGGCAAGCGCAAGCGATCTGATGGTGCGGGATGTGACGGAAGGAAGCGTGTCCCGGCAGACGCTTGTTGTGAGGGAGGAAGGAAGACACCAACGCACTTTGTAAGTGGACCGCCTTTTACGGGAGGTTGGTATTTAACCGGTGGACTGGCCTTTTTTTATATATCTCAGCAACTTAGCGATTGTATCGGACGCGGATAGTTTGGCGCTGTATCGCGCGCCCAACTTGAACACCGGGCAGATGGGTTGGACTACCTGCATCGCAGCGACGACGTGCAGTGCGACCTCAAGGCGGCGAACATCCTCACGACCAAGACTGGGAACGTAAAACTATCAGACTTTGGCGTCTCGCTCAACCTGCCAGTGCGCGCGATGGAGCGCGAGATCAAGGACGTCACGGGCACTCCGAATTGGATGACCCCTGAAGTCATCGAGCTCAAAGGCGCGTCGCCCAAATCCGACATCTGGTCCCTTGGATGCACGGCTATCGAATTGCTGACGGTACGCCCGCCTTGTGGGATATCGAGAATGCCATGACAGGTGACTGGACTGGTGTTGCTCAGCGTTTCCGCAGTCGTTAACCCAAAGGAAATGCACAGTGATGTTCCGGATAGTCGAAGACGAGTCTCCACCGACTCCTGAACGCTTTTCTAGTCCGCTTGTCGCGTTCCTCAAGGAGTGTTTGCACGAGGGCTCGTCGATGCAACCGAGCGCGGAGCAACTCTTTGAGTATGAGGTGGCGACAATATCTGTAGGAGCGGAAAGGCTAAATTCGCGGATTTTTCAAAGGACTTGCGGCCACAGGATAGGATACCTTTCCTTCAGCGGGTAAATGCAGACCTGTAGAACGGCTCGGCACGACACTTGATGGCAAATCTCGAGCTCGACTCCCCGATTCACGTTTATGCAGGCCAGCCGTCTGACGGTGACATGGCGATGCTGTTCAGCTCGCCAGCCCGCCAGGTCATCGCTTTTTTACAGGCAATGCATCACCAGTCCCCCTTGAAGTTCCGCAAAGCAAAGCAGACCTCTTTGAGATACGTGATCATACCTTTGTCATGACGACCTTTATCAAATGTACGTATCAGTTGACGTGAACTTGACCTGATGGCTGATCGATATATAGCCGTCAACTGTCGCGTATGCATGAGCCGGCGAAGAAGGGCGCGGTGCTTTGTTTGCACTGCAGTCTCATCGCACACTCCAAGTGCGCAGGCCGCGCAGCGCTAACTTACAACCTTCGCTCGAAATTGCTCAAACATGCGCATTTCGCGGAGCGCGGCAGCAGCCCCGCCTAGTTCTTCACACGCTTGCCGGACCCTCATCCTGCGAGCGCGAGCTTGTCTCGAGGAAACCTCGACCGTGATCGTGACCAGCGGGAACGAGAGCGCACGAATTCCCCTCAGCTATGTCCGACGTCGTTCCCATATCCGCCCATAGCATATGAGGTTCTCTCGCCATTTAACAAGCGCTCGCACGCCTCTCTCACGCCTGACCTGACACACTCCAACTCATCCATCTCACTCGCCGGTGCTACGTCCCCTCCTCTCACCCTTGCAGGCCAAAGTGACCAGCGTGATACCGGAGGGTAAAGTCATCCGGCGGAAATTGTCCATCATCCTCACGCGCCAGCGAGAACCGCAATAGGCGAATAATGCGCACCTGAGAGAACGTCCGCAGTCGATCTTGAGCGTCGGCTCGTCATGCATTATGCGCCAACTCGCCGCAGTCGCCAGCGTCGCAATCGCTACAATCGAACTCTTGCGTGGCTTACAGCAGCAGCGCGTCCTCGGCGAGCCGGGCCGCGCGTCGTCCCGTCTGCCGCGACAACGGCTTCGTCGTTCATCGATGCTGCGCTGACGTTGCGGGTGCCTCGTGAGTACCGGTGCCGGACACTGCTGCGCCGACGGTCACCTCGCGGGATAAGAAGATACCCAGGATGATGACGATGACGAGGCGCGCGCGTGGTGACACGTCCAAGGCCTCGAATGGCGGGAACTGCTCTGTCCACTGAGAGAGGGAGGATGAAAAAATGCTTTGTACTGTCGCTTGCGATTTTCCTTTATTCGCTTCGCAGTCCCTCCTCCCAATTCGTTGCGTCCACCCCAAATTTTCTCGGCCTCCCTTTACAGTAACCCTTGCGTGTACGCGAGTATCTTCCCAGGCTGGATCTCCGCGGGTTTGTGTGTCTGATTTCGCCTGTTGTATGTACTCCCAACTTGTACTATCTACCCACTTTTACCTTCATCCTTGCCTTCATCTCTTCGTTCTCCATTTCTCCACCATTCATACTATGTATCCTTGATACCTCTTCCCACCCTCATCCATCAAAAGTTAATACCTTACGGAAATGTCCTAGCATTCGAATTTACTCATGGTCTTTCTCTGACGGTACTGGCTACCTATCGCCTACTACATCCCTACCTCCGCCGACCATCTATCACTATACTCCTTACAATCTGACGGCTTCACCACATTCACGGGTAATATATCTATTTAGCCACCTAGCTAGCTCCCGTATCGGATTAATTTGTGCAACTTGAGAAAAAAAGGACTCGGACGTCATTCGACCTAGGGCACCAATCACGCCAACTTCCCTCCCTGGGCAAGAGGACGCTGACGTCGAGACCCTAGACCCTTCACCGCGCGGGCCTCCCTCTAACTCAGCGGGAAACAGTGGCTCAGATGATTAGTGCATTAGTGGTTTTGTGACAAAAAAAATCATATCGGATTGTCTACGAGCCAAGGCAGTGCGGGCGTCACGTCACCTAGCAAACCTCGTGGCGAACTATTCTAGATCTGGTGTTCCCACTCGGCCGCTTCTCATCCGCAGTGGCAGTACAGTATCGATATCACCTTGGATATCGCACAGTTATCACAACCCGGGACTCAGACGTCTCTCCCCGCTGCTGTCGCAATGTCTCAGACACCTTCCACCGCTTCCTCTTCTTCCAATCTCCAGGCCATCTTTAATGCTTCCATTAAAGAGTATCAGAAGAAGACGAAGAAAGACCTTCTCCTGCATCCGTTGATGGGCCAGTTGCAGACCTGCGACTCTCCCACCGACATCCTGGCCATCCTGCGTACTCAAGCCCAACAGTTCGAGCAATCTACGTCTGGCGATGACAAATTGACAAAATGGTTGATTCCGACTGTCAACGTCCTTTATGCTTTCTCCGGCGCGCTGGGCGAGGGCGTCGGACTGGTGAGTCCTATTGCGATGACCGTCTACGATCTACCCTCTGATATCATATTTCAAGGTGTTCTCACCCGCGAAAGTTATTTTCGCTGGCGCTGGGGTCCTCCTCTTGGTAGTTATTGTCCTGGATCACCCTTACTCCGACTGCTCTGACACCGAACGTACGCAGGCGGCAAAGGATGTTGCTGCGAGCCGAGATGCGCTCGTCGATATCTTCGAGCGCATTGAGAGCTTCTTCAGACGGCTCGAGGAGTATAGCGAGGTGCCGACGACGGAGGCAATGAAGGACACCATTGTGAAGATAATGGTCGAGGTGCTTGGGATATTTGGGATTGTGACGAAGGAGATGAAGCAGGGGCGAACGAGTGAGTCGATCCGGGATGACGCGCTTCCCGTCGTTGATAGAGATTCAGAGAGATATCTGAAGAAATTGATCGGAAGAAGGGACGTCGAGGACGCGTTGGTCCGACTGGATAGATTGACGCAGCAGGAGTTGCAGATGGCAATTGTGCAGGTCCTGAAAGTCGCACACGACGTCAAGGCTGGAGTACAAACTGTCGGTGAGCAAGTACAGGGCGTCGACGACAAGGTCAACTTGGCTGTTGAGGGTACGTTCATCGCGTTAGCTACTCACAAATACCATCGTAAACTCATATTCAACTAGATGGCAAGGTAGTCAAAGTAACGACAATGGAAACGAGAGCTCTATTACAACAGACGGCAAGCAATATCGACGCGGAAAGTCGTGAGTGGTTCTTTAGCCGTGCTACTCTTGCTCGCTGAAACTGAAATGTCACTGCAGGGAGCAGGGTACGGAATGACCACAGAGCGTGGCTGTCTCCTCCGGACCCATCCACCAACCAAAATATCGCGTCTACCACGCAGCATGAAGGGACAGCGACGTGGTTTTTCCAAGGAAGTATATTCGTGGGATGGAAGTCCAAGTCGACCACATCCTTGTTGTGGATCCACGGGAAACGTGCGCCTTTCTATTCCTTCACATCCTCCCAGGTATTGATCGGCTAGAATTATTGTAGCGGGTTCAGGGAAGAGCATCCTTTGGTTCGTTATCATTTGTCGAGTTCACCCCTCAGGTACTTACATCACCGATAGCTCCGCGATCATCCAGGACATTTTGGTCTTGTGGGAGGCTGGACTAGCATCCATGGCGTATTTCTATTTTGATTTTAAGGACACCGATAAACAAAACCTCCGCAACTTACTTCCCTCGCTTCTAACTCAGCTCTCTACTCGTTCCGACAGCTGTTGCGACATACTCTCCCGCATTTATAAGACACACGACGACGGCGCACGTAAGCCCGGCACCAATACGCTGATTGAGTGTCTCAAAGAGATGCTCGCGCTACCTGGCCATGGCCCAATCTACATCATCTTGGACGCGCTAGATGAATGTCCCAATACCTCTGGAATTCCACCCGCCCGCAGACAAGTCCTTGATCTCATAAACGACCTTGTCGGCCTCCAGCTTCTGAATCTACATATATGTATCACCAGCCGTCCGGAGAATGACATCCGAGCCGCGCTTGAACCCCTAACATTTCACCCGGTCTCGATTCATGAACAAAGTGGACAAAAGAAGGATATTGAAGACTATATCAGATCAGTCGTTTATGCGGGCTCGGATACGGCGATGAGGAGATGGAGGGATAAGGATAAAGAGCTGGTTATTGAGACGCTCACGGATAAAGCTGATGGAATGTGAGTGCGACTATGAATGGGCCAATGATGCTTGCTGACTATTGACAGGTTCCGTTGGGTTTTCTGTCAGTTGGAGGTGTTGCAACATTGCTTTCCACAAAGCATCCGGCGAACGCTCAACGATTGCCGAAATCTTTGGACGAGACATATGAGCGGGTGTTGAAGGAGATCGGGATGGCCAACCGAGACCACGCTCATCGGCTCTTACAATGTCTCACTGCGGCTGCTCGGCCGCTACGTGTCGAGGAGCTCGCAGAAATACTTGCGCTTGACTTTGATGAGGCTGAAGGGAGCGACACCGAAGTTGAAGGAGGACTGGCGGTGGGAGGATCGACAACGAGCCGTGCTCTCTACGTGCTCAAGCCTGGTCACCGAAGTCGACGATGGGGATTCCCGGGTCGTTCAGTTCTCGCATTTTTCGGTCAAGGAATTCTTGACTTCCGATCGACTTGCCACTTCCAAAGGAGACGCTTCATACTTTCATATCATTCCCCGAGCCCGCACACACGACTCTCGCCCAGGCTTGCTTGGGAACTCTCCTCCAGTTGGACGGCAACGCGGACGATAACCCGGTCGACGATGGTTTTCCGTTGGCGAGATATGCGAGTCGGCATTGGGTGGAGCATGCGCAGTTCGGAAAGGTGTCGTCACGCATTGAAGATGGGATGCGGCGTCTTTTTGACTCGACCGAAACCACATTTTGCCGCGTGGCTCGAGTTGCACGACATCGACGATCTCTGGGAAACTTCGGAGATTCCCCCAAAGATCGTGGATCTCCACTGTATTATGCATCGTTGTGCGGATTTCATGACCTGGCAGCGCAAATCATCGTCGAGTATCCCGAGCAAGTAAATGCGAGGGGCGGTTATAATCACAGTCCACTGGCCGCGGCATTGCACAAGAGACACTTCAAGGTGGCAGAGCTATTACACCAGCATGGCTGCGGTCGTGGATGTTACTGACAACGCCGATAATCGGACTCCGCTATATTGCCGCATCAGTGGATGGATTTATCGATGTCACGCGGTGGTTACTCGATCACGGCGCAGATCCAAATTCGGCAACCAGATAATCACTGGACCCCCATTTTTACAGCTGCAGCGAATGGGCACCTTGAGGTTGTTCGGATGTTACTGGGGCACCGCGCACGCATCGATGCTGCGAATAACAAAGGTCATACTGCATTGCACCGGGCATCGAACAACGGTCACGTGGAGATCGTGAGGCTATTGCTCCAACATGGGGCGGAAATCAGCGCACAAGATGAGGACTACTCGACGCCATTACATCTAGCGTCATTTGGTGGGAGGCTCGAGGTTGTACGTCTGCTGCTTGACCGTGGCGCGAACACAGAGGCCAAGAAGAAGGACGGAAGGACCCCATTGCACCTGGCGTCATCCAAAGGCAACACAGAGACCGTGCGCTTGCTGCTCGACCGTGGTGCGAGTGCAGATGCCAAGGACAAGGAAGGAAGGACCCCATTGCAGGTCGCATCAGGAGAGACAATCGTACAGATGTTGACAGAGCATGGCAGACAACTAGACAGAGTACTAGTAGGTTACTTCATAAATTATGTCGAGTCATTGTGTATGTGGGTCCCTTCTGGCTATCCGTATGATGTATGACGCATGTGTCAGTCCGCTAACAAAACACTTTTTCGCTTTCTCGCTCATTGATGACTACCCTCATTCTCCCAACGAGCAAATCGTCACTCTTCTCACCTCGCGTCGCGTATGTTCCTTAAATATTCACCCCAAGATCTCTGCAAGAGCCACCATCCAAAGAAAAGAGACATCTTAGTTGGCCAACAGTCCCGGACGGAGGTCCGATTTCGAGTGCGGATCCCGTCCCTCCAGAACGACCACCCGTAGCTTGCGACCCCTAGTTTCTGACCCCGTCGAGATCTTTCTTTCTTTACGTCCGTCTCACGGCTCTCAAGCTCACAGACCGCTCCGACATGGGGCACTTCCACGGTCTTGGACCAAGTTCGAATTGAGGCGCTCTTTTCGTCTGCATCGAGCCGAAACCTCCCACCAAATGCAGGTCCTCATGGAATACAGAGACAGGAACCAGGGGAGAAAACGCACAAGGAAGTGGGATGCCGAAGGCCAAGGAAGAGCGAAGACGGCGCAATCCCATCGTGTTCGAGGATGTTCACCTTGTGGACAAAACCACTTTTGGGAGCAATACAGGGAGCGTCTTGTGGAAACGAGGTTCGTTCCACTATCCTTGTTCGCTCCCTCGTGCTGTTATTTGAATGCTTCTCCCCATAAAAGCCCTTCCTCCGTGACTCACTTCGACGAGCGTGGTGCCCCTCTTGCACCTTAACTTTTCGGTCTCGATCTCTGGGGAGCAGCGACACTTCCCAGGGGGACGCCATGGCCTATTCGACTATGGGAAGCTCAGCCAGGCTTACGTCCTCAAACTCGGTGCGTGCTCCGGGTACCAAGGGTGCTACTGATTTCTTATTTTTGTCGGGAATAGGTAGGTCAGGACCTGGACTTATCGCACTCGCACTGAGCCCCTTTGTGCGCAAATGCACCGCAACGGTCATCCCCGCGCTGTACTGCTTCTGTGCAAGAACATCCTCTCCGCCTTCGCCCCCACCACCGTTACTGTGGCAGCTCTTGATGGGCTCTCCCCACGCTGCGCCAGGTCGGCGTGCGCGGCACTGATGTGTCAGACGCGTCGTTCGCTGTGGACTGTGTATAATACCCGGTGGTAGTACGCCCTCTAGCTCACGACGCCGACGGCTCTCGCGACAGCGCTGCACGCCATTTCCGTGGTCAGTGGCCGAGCTGCGGGCTGAAGACGTTCTGCGGGTTCGCGCCGGGGTGGCGAGTATGGAGCATTGGTGAGGATTTGCTGAGCGCGTGCTGGGGGACGTGGGTCGGCTGGCAAGAGGCGTGAGGCCGTCATTCCTGCATTAAGAGGCGGTACTGCGGTAAAGCCTCCTCGGGCGTGCACGGTTCCATTTATTGGATGGAGTGTATGCGATACGTCTACGTGCGTCTAACCTACGACTGTCTCAGGTTTATTGATAATGCCGTGAACGACATCGACCGTGAAAGTCGTGATAGAAGGTCAACCGACGTGATCTTATCCTGGGAGGAGGTGGCCCCGTGGCTTAGCCGGGGAGCGAGAACGACATTCAACGACGCTCATAGATGCGCTTTGGAATACGTTCGTTGTTTGTTTATTCAGTCACTGGCATCTGTTAGGACTCGGATGGTATAAATCCATTCGCTGGTGAGGTGAGGTCCAGCTGACGTATTCGCGTCTCGTGCTTCCCTGCCCCCATTTACTTGTCCAAAGAATTCGACCTTTCTCAGCATGAACTTTCGGTCAACAGTTACGCAAACTACTATCCTGTCCCTACCTACACACCGTCTGTTTAATTCCCATGACCAGAAAGAAGAAAACATTGTGAGAAACTACCCGGGATACCGATCGACCGAGAACTCGAACCGAGATTGCGAGTGTGAATCCAGCCAATCCTCAAGCGCAACCTTTCCTACAGAGACTCTGCTTGTCTACCTCGACCTGAAACTCCTGACCACACTCGGATCTCCCTCCAAGTCGGCGACGGGAAGTCGGACTCGTTTTGAAAACAATAACTATAATTCTGGGTCGAGGATATCCACGAGGTCATAGTGGGGCTGTGCAGCCGTCAACTGCTAAATCATTCTGGCGCCCCCGTGCCATCTCACTTCTGCTAGTATCATACCCTCAGACGCCTCTCCTTGCTGCTGTTGCCATGTCTCAGACCCATCCCATGGCTTCCTCTTCCTCCAATTCCCAGGCCATATTCTGTGCTTCCTGGAAATTTATGAAAAAGAAGACGAAGAGAATGTTCTCGCGCATCCGTTGATGGCTCCGGTTCCAGACCTGCAACTCTTCCTCTGACATCATCCGTACTCAAGTCCAACAGTCGACCAATCTACTACGTCCGGTGACAAAAAGGGCTCATACCGATCGTCAACGTCCTTTATGCGTTCTCCCCAGCCCGTAACGAGGGCGTCGGACTGGTGAGTCCAATTCCGACCACCATTCTACGATCCAAACTCTGATATCATATTTATGAGTGTTCTCTCCTGCGAACGCCATATTCGCTAGGGGCCGGTGTCCTCCTCTTGGTAGCTATTACTCTGGATCGCCCTTACGTGGACTGTTCTGATGCCAAACGTACACAGGTGGCAAAGGACGTTACTGCGAGCCAAGATGCGCTCGTCGATATCTTCGAGCGCATCGAAAGCTTCTTCAGATGGCTCGAGGAGTATAGCGAGGTGCCAACGACGGAGGCGATGAGGGACATCGTCGTGAAAATAATGGTCGAGGTGCTTGGAATATTTGGGATTGTGACGAAGGAGATGAAGCAAGGACGAGCAAGTAAGTCGATCATTGATGATACGTCGCTCTTTGTTGACAGATATTTAGAGAGATATCAATTAGAAGAAGGGATATCGAAGACGCGCCAGGCAGACTGGATAACTGACGCAACAGGAGGTGCAGATGGCGATTGTGCAGATGCTGAAGATCGCACATCATGTCAAGGACGAAGGACGGAGTAGAAGCTGTTGGCGACTAGGTCGACGTGGCTATTGAGGGTGCGTTCAACACGTTAGCCACTCACAAATCCATCGTAAATGCATATACGACCAGATGGAGGTAGTCAAAGTGACGCCAACGACGCACCACAAGCGCCTTCTCGCCCGATTGCGACTCGGAAACCTTTCCCCTCTTCCTTGGCTCCCTCGGGCCGTCTCGGCGGATGCCCATCTTTTCCAGGCGAGTTCGGGGCCGCCGATCTCGGTGTTAGTGCGAGTGTCAATTCGCTGCCATCTTCGCGTCCGCTTCTCCGCCGGGAAGTAGCGTCGAGTCGCTGCTACAAGCATCATCATTCCCATCAACAGCGCGCTGTCCCTGCGCAATGCGACTCGGCCAGGGTTAGGGCCAAGACCGAGAGAAGCAGCATCCGGGCTCGAGTCGCGACGTAACAAGGCGTTGGCGTCTTTCAGGGCAAGTACGGGCGCGTCAACGCTATGTCGCGTGCGGTGCGTCGGCCTACGGGCGGCGGCAGCAACAGCAATCGGAGGCGCTATCGCTGCGGGCAGATGAGCGGGGTCTATGTGCCGAGGCGGAGCAGTCCAGATGACGGCGGCAGTGGGGGAGATGGTGACTCACTCGTGCTTATCCCGTTCCCGCGCGCCGTGTCTGGCGAATATGGCGGCGCTTCCTCGTCAAGCCCGTTCAATACGCCATTGCAGTCGCAGTCTCCCTCGTTCGATCCGGTCGAGTGCGCAACGTCTAATGAGCGTGGTGCGAGCTTAACTACGCCTGGTAACGTCGATTCCCCGTCGTCGTTGCTCCCGCGAGGGCGGTTCCAGAGCGAGGTGGATGGCGCGAATTCACGCAGGCGGCCGCGGCTCAACTCGTACGACGAGTTTGGTGCCAAGCCACGGCGGTCGCGGTTTGAGAGCGTGGTCAACCTCGGCGTCGCGTCGGGAGAACAGGCAAGCGCAAGCGATCTGATGGTGCGAGATGGGACGAAAGGAAGCGTGTCCCGGCAGACGCTGGTCGCGAGGGACACAAAGGCGCAAACGCACTTTGTAAGTGGTCCACCTTCTATAGAGGTTGGTATTTAACTGCCTTTTTACAGCAACTTGGCAATTGTATCGGACGCGGACAGTTTGGCGCTGTGTATCGCACGCTCAACTTGAACACCGGGCAGATCGTCGCAGTGAAGCGGATCGGGCTTGAAGGCCTCAAGGAGGAGGAAAATTCGCAGCTTATGCGGGAGGTCGACTTGGTCAAGCGATTGTCGCACCCCAGCATCGTCAAGTACGAGGGGATGGCCCGGGACGAGAACACTCTCAGCATTGTACTCGAGTACGTCGTCCCCCTCCTCCTTTATATACCGTGCTGTGCCACTGCCTGCCCGTTTGCCTGCCTGCTGCTGCGCAATGCTGTTTTGCACATACAGACTTCTGACTGCGCGTCACGTGTGCTCTTACAGGTACGCCGAGAACGGCTCCCTTGGGTAGACTCTCAAGGCATTCGGCAAGTTGAACGAGAAGCTGGTGGCGAGTTACGTGTTCAAGATCCTCGAGGGGTTAGACTACCTGCATCGCAGCGACGTCGTGCATTGCGACCTCAAGGCGGCGAACATACTCACGACCAAGACTGGGAACGTAAAGCTATCCGACTTTGGCGTCTCGCTCAACCTGCGCGCGATGGAGCGCGAGATCAAGGACGTCGCAGGCACGCCGAACTGGACGGCGCCTGAAGTCATCGAGCTTAAAGGCGCGTCGCCCAAGTCCGACATCTGGTCGCTTGGGTGCACGGTTATCGAGTTGCTGACGGGACGCCCGCCTTATGGGGATATCGGGAATGCTATGACAGGTGACTGGTCTGGTGTTGCTCGGTTTTTCCGCAGCCGTTAACCCAAAGGAAACGCACAGTGATGTTCCGGATAGTCGAAGACGAGTCACCGCCGATTCCTGAACGCTTTTCCGGTCCGCTTGTCGCGTTCCTCAAGGAGTGTTTCCACAAGGACCCGTCGATGCGACCGAGCGCGGAGCAACTATTTGAGCATGAGTGGCTGAAGAACCATTGGGGCTTGAACAAGGTGAGTCTGGCGAGAGCCAGTTGTGACGGAACGGAAAGGCTAAATCTGGGTGTTTTCACAAGACTTGCGGCCACAGGATAGCATACCATTCCTTCGCCGAGTGAGCGCCGACCTGCAAAAGAACGGCGCGGCACGGCACTTGATGGCAAATCTCGAGCTCGATTCCCCGATTCCCGTGTATGCAGGCCAGCAGTTTGACGGCGACATGGCGATGCTGTCCAGCTCGCCGGGTCATCGTTCTTTTACGGGCAGCGCATCACCTGTCCTCCCTGAAGTTCCGCAAAGCGACGCAGACTTCTTAGAAATACGTGAACATACCTTTGTCAAGACGACCTTTGGCAAACGTGCGTCTCCCACTATCAGTGGACGTGAGAGTACTGACCGAAATGTAGCCGTCAACTGTCGCGTATGCATGGAGCCGGCGAAGAAGGGCGCGGTGCTTTGTTCGCACTGCAGCCTCATCGCACACTCCAAGTGCGCAGGTCGTGCAGCGCTAACTTGCGACCTTCGCTCGAAACTGCTCATGCATGCGCATTTCGCGGAGCGCGGCAACAGTCCCGCCGAGTTCTTCCCACGGCTGCCGAACCACCATTCAGCGAGCGCAAGCTCGTCTCGAGGCAGCCTCGACCGTGATCGTGACCAGCGAGAACGGGAGCGCACGAACTCACCTCAGCTTTCTCCGACGTCGCCCCCACATCCACCGATAGCGTATAAGGTCCTCTCGCCATTCAACAAGCGCTCACGTGCCTCTCTCACGCCCGACCCCACACACTCCAACTCATCCGTCTCACTCGCCGGCGCTACGCCGCCTCCTCACTCACACTCGCAAGCCAAAGTGACGATACCGGAGGGGAACATCATCCGGCGGAAATTGTCCATCATCCTCACTCGCCAGCGAGAACCGCAACAGGCGATTAATACGCACCTGAGAGAACGCCCGCAGTCGATCTCGAGCATCGGCTCGTCGTGTGCGAACTCGCCGCAGTCCCCTGCGTCGCAATCGCCACAATCGAACAGCCTGCGAAGCTTACAGGCGGTCGTGGCTGCCACGGGCAACAGCAGCAGCTCGTCTTCGGCGAGCCGGGCCGCGCGCGTCGATCCGTCTGCCGCGACGACGGCTTCTTCGTTTGTCGATGCTGCGGCTGACATCGAGGGTGCGTCGTGTGTGACGGTGCCGGATACTGCTGTGCCGACGGTCGCTTCGCGGGACAAGAAGAGGATGATGGACGATGACGAGGCGCGCGCGTGGTGATTCGTCCAAGGCTTCGACCGGCGGGAACTGCTCCATCCAGTGAGAGAAGAAGGATGAAAAAAAAGCTGTGTGCTGTCGCTTGCGATTTTCCTTTATTCGCCTCGCGCCGTTCCCCCAATTTGTTGCGTCCACCCCAATTTTCTTGACCTCCCCTTTACAGTAACCCTTGTCAGTTGTATGTGCGTGCATGCGTGTACGCGTGTGTCTTTCCAGAACTGGATCTCCGCGGGTTTGTTTGTCTGATTCTGCCTGTTGTATGTACTCCCAACTTGTACTATCTACCCATTTTTTCCTTCATCTCTTCTTCGTTCTCCATTTCTCCACCATTCATACTATGTA
Source organism: Lactarius pseudohatsudake (assembly GCA_021525015.1). Lineage (NCBI taxonomy): Eukaryota > Fungi > Basidiomycota > Agaricomycetes > Russulales > Russulaceae > Lactarius > Lactarius pseudohatsudake. The sequence continues at coordinate 34,112 of JAKELH010000544.1, read as the reverse complement.
TCCTTGATACCTCTTCCCACCCTCATCCATCAAAAGTTAATACCTTACGGACATGTCCAAGCATTCGAATTTACTCATGGTCTTTCTCTGACGGTTACCGGCTACCTATCACCTACTACATCCATACCTCGGCCGACCATCTATCACTATACTCCTTACATCCGACGGCTTCACCACATTCACGGGTAATATATCTATTTATCCCCAGCTAGTTCCCGTATCGGATTAATTTGTGCAACTCGAGAGACAAGAAAAAATGAGACGTGTGTCCCAACAGTGACCAAGTTACTGTCAACTACTTGATTATTCGAGATAGGACCAATCACGCTCAGCGCAACTCTCCCCTCAGGCATAGGCTGCAGAGGACGACGACGTTGAGATCCGAAATGGTCCTCAACACTTCACCACGCGGGCCTCCCTCTAAGTCCGCCGACTCAGATGATTCGTTCATCAGTGGTTTTGTAGCTAAAAAAGTCATATCGGATTGTCTACGAGCCGAAGCAGTGCGGGCGTCACCTCGTGGCAACCTATTCTAGATCTGTTCCCACTCGGCCGCTTCTCACCCGCAGTGCTAATATCGGGCCTCAGACGTCTCTCCTCACTGTTTGCAATGTCTCAGACACCTTCCACCGCTTCCTCTTCTTCCAATCTCCAGGCCATCTTTAATGCTTCCATTAAAGAGTATCAGAAGAAGACGAAGAAAGACATTCTCTTGCATCCGTTGATGGACCAGTTGCAGACCTGCAACTCTCCCGCCGACATCCTGGCCGTCCTTCGCACTCAAGTCCAACAGTTCGAACAATCTACGTCCGGCGACAACAAACTGACGAGATGGTTGAATCCGACTGTCAACGTCCTTTATGCTTTCTCCGGCGCGCTGGGCGAGGGCGTCGGACTGGTGAGTCTTATTGCGATGACCTTCTACGATCTACCCTCTGATATCATATTTCAAGGTGTTCTCACCTGCGAAAGTCATTTTCGCTGGTGCCGGGGTCCTTCTCTTGGTAGCTATTATCGTGGATCTTCCTACCCGCACCGTTCTGATTCCGAATGTACGCAGGCGGCAAAGGATGTTGCTGCGAGCCAAGATGCGCTCGAAGATATCTTCGAGCGCATCGAGAGCTTCTTCAGACGGCTCGAGGAGTATAGCGAGGCGCCAACGACGGAGGCGATGAAGGACATCATCGTGAAGATAATGGTCGAGGTGCTTGGGATATTTGGGATTGTGACGAAGGAGATGAAGCAGGGGCGAACGAGTGAGTCGGTCCGGGATGACGCGCTCCCCGTCGCTGATAGAGATTCAGAGAGATATCTGAAGAAATTGATCGGAAGGAGGGACGTCGAGGACGCGTTGGTCCGACTGGATAGATTGACGCAGCAGGAGGTGCAGATGGCAATTGTGCAGGTCCTGAAAGTCGCACACGACGTCAAGGCTGGAGTACAAACCGTCTGTGAGCAAGTACAGGGCGTCGACGACAAGGTCAACCTGGCTGTTGAGGGTACGTTCATCGCGTTAGCTACTCACAAATACCATCGTAAGCTCATATTAAACTAGATGGCAAGGTAGTCAAAGTAACGACAATGGAAACAAGAGCTCTATTACAAAAGACGGCAAACAATATCGACGCGGAAAGTCGTTCGTGGTTCTTTAGCCCACTGCTCTCGCTTGCTGAGACTGAGATCCCACTGCAGGGAGCCGGATACGGACAAAGCACCGAAAGTGGCTGTCTCCGCCAGACCCATCCACTAATCAAAATATCGCGTGCGTCGCTCAACACGAAGGGACGGCAACATGGTTCTTCCGGGGGAGTATATTCCTGGAATGGAAGACCAAAGCCACCACATCCTTGTTGTGGATCCACGGCAAGCGTGCGCCCTTCTGTCCCTTCACGTCCTCCTAGATCTTGATCGCCAACAATCATTGTAGCGGGTTCAGGGAAGAGCATCCTTTGGTTCGTTATCATTCGTCGGGTTCACCCCTCAGGAACTTACAACGCCAACTAGCTCTGCAATCATCCAGGAAATCACGATGTTGTGGGAGGCTGGACTAGCCATTATGGCGTATTTCTATTTTGATTTCAGGGACACCGATAAACAAAACCTCCACAACTTGCTTCCTTCGCTTCTAACTCAGCTCTCTACTCGTTCCAATAGTTGTTGCGACGTACTCTCTCGCATTTACAAGACGCACGACGATGGCGCACGTAAGCCCGGCACCACTACGCTGATTGCGTGTCTTAAAGAGATGCTCGCGTTACCTGGCCAAGGCCCAATCTACATCATCTTGGACGCGCTGGATGAATGTCCCAATACCTCTGGAATTCCGCCCGCCCGCAAACAAGTCCTTGATCTCATAATGGACCTCGTCGGCCTCCGGCTCTCAAATCTTCATATATGTGTCACCAGCCGTCCGGAGATCGACATCCGAGCCGCGCTCGAACCCCTAACATTTCACCCGGTCTCGATTCATGAACAAAGTGGACAAAAGAAGGATATTGAAGACTATATCAGATCAGTCGTTTATGCGGGCTCTGATACGGCAATGAGGAGATGGAGGGATAAGGATAAAGAGCTGGTCATTGAGACGCTCACGGATAAAGCTGATGGAATGTGAGTGCGACTATGAATGGGCCAATGACGCTTGCTAACTATTGACAGGTTCCGTTGGGTTTTCTGTCAGTTGGAGGTGTTGCAACATTGCTTTCCACAAAGCATCCGGCGAACGCTTAACGGATTGCCGAAATCCTTGGACGAGACATATGAGCGAGTGTTGAAGGAGATCGGGATGGCCAACCGAGACCACGCTCATCGCCTCTTGCAATGTCTCACTGCGGCTGCTCGGCCGCTACGTGTCGAGGAGCTAGCAGAAATACTTGCACTTGACTTTGATGAGGCAGAAGGAGCGATACCGAAGTTGAAGGAGGACTGGCGGTGGGAGGATCGGCAACGAGCCGTGCTCTCTACGTGCTCTAGCTTGATCACGCAAGTCGACGATGGCGGTTCCCAGGTCGTTCAGTTTTCGCATTTTTCGGTCAAGGAATTCTTGACTTCCGATCGCCTTGCCACTTCCAAAGGAGACGCTTCATACTTTCATATCATTCCCGAGCACGCACACACGACTCTCGCCCAGGCTTGCTTGGGAACTCTTCTCCAATTGGACGGCAACGTGGACGATAACCCGGTCGACGATGGTTTTCCGTTGGCGGGATATGCCAGCCGGCATTGGGTGGAACATGCGCAGTTCGGAACGGTGTCGTCACGCATAGAAGACGGAATGCGACGTCTTTTTGACTCGGCCAAGCCACATTTTGCCGCGTGGCTCGAGTTGCACAACATCGACGATCTCTGGTTTCAGTTCGGAGATGACACCAAAGATCGTGGATCTCCACTGTATTATGCTTCGTTGTGCGGATTTCATGATCTGGCGGCGCACATCATCGTTGACCATCCCGAGCAAGTGAATGCGAGGGGTGGTCACAGTCACAGTCCACTGGTGGCGGCATTGCACAAGAGACACTTCAAGGTGGCAGAGCTATTACACCGGCATGGTGCGGCCGTGGATGTTACTGACGACTACGATAATCGGACTCCACTGTTTGCCGCATCAGTGGATGGATTTATCGATGTCACGCGGTGGTTACTCGATCACGACGCAGGTCCGAATTCGCAACTAGACAATCACTGGACCCCCATTCTTGCAGCGGCAGAGTGTGGGCACCTTGAGGTTGTTCGGATGTTACTGGGGCACCGCGCACGCATCGATGCTGCGAATAACGAAGGCCGTACTCCATTGCACTGGGCATCAATTAATGGTCACGTGGAGATCGTGAGGCTATTGCTCCAACATGGGGCGGAAATCAGCGCACAAGATGAGAACTACTCGACGCCATTACATCTAGGCATCATCTGATGGGAGGCTCGAGGTTGTACGTCTGCTGCTTGACAGTGGCGCGAACGCAGAGGCCAAGAAGAAGGACGGAAGGACCCCATTGCACCTGGCGTCGTCCAAAGAGACCGTGCGCTTGCTGCTCGACCACGGCACAAATGCACATGCTGAGGACAACAACGGATGGACTCCGTTGCACCATGCGTCATCCAAAGGCAATACAGAGACTGCGCGCTTGCTGCTCGACCGTGGCGCGAGTGCAGATGCCAAGGACAAGGAAGGAAGGACCCCATTCCAGGTCGCATCAGGAGAGACAATCGTACAGATGTTGACAGAGCATGGCAGACAATGAGACAGAGTACTATAGGTTGCTTCATAAATGTATGTCGGGTCATTGTGATAGTGTGGGGGTTCCTTCTGCGGGTATTCATATATTCACGTTTAGGATGCGATATCGATGATGCGGGTAGCCGTATGATGCATTGCATGATGACCCCGTTAACAAACCCTTTTTCTTTCGCTTTCTCGCTCATTGATGACTACCCTCATTCTCCCATACCGTTCATCATTCCAAAAACGAGTAGATCGTACTCACTCTTCACGTATAAGTATAGCAACTCGCGTCGCGTACGTTCTTTAAATATTCCTCCCCAAGTTTTCTGCAAGAGCCACAATCCAAAGAAAAAGACATCCTTGTTGGCCAACAATCCCGAACGGAGGCCCGATTTCGAGTGTAGATGCCGTCCCTCCGGAACGATCACTTGTAGCACGCGACCCTAGTTTCTGACCCCGTCGAGATCTTCCTTCTTTACATGCGTCTGGCGGTTCTCAAGCCCGCAGACCTCTTCGACGTGGCCCAGGGGCACTTCCTCGGTCTTGGACCAAGTTCGAATCAAGACGCTCTTTTGGTCTACATCGAGCACATCAAATGCAGGTGAGGAAATGCAAAAGGAAGTGGCATGCCGAAGGTCAAGGAAGAGCGAAGGTGGCACAACCTTATGGACAAAACCACTTTTGGGAGCAATACAGGGAGCGTCTTGTAGAAACAAGGTTCGTTCCACTATCCTTGTTCGCTCCCTCGTGCTGTTATTTGAATATTTGAATGCTTGAGACAGGTGCACTGCCCTCCTCCCCCTGAAAAGCCCTTCCTCCGTGACTCACTTCGACGAGCGTGGGGCCCCTCCTGCGCCACGTACTTCATTTTTCGGTCTCAACCTCTAAACAACAAAACTCGGTGCGTGCACCGGGTACCAAAGGTGCTGCTGATTTCTTATTTTTGTCCGGAATAGGTAGATCAAGAACTGGACTTATCGCACTCGCACTGAGCCCCTTCGTGCGCGAATGCACCGCAACGGACATCCCCGCGCTGTACCGCTTCTGTGCAAGGACGTCCTCCCCGCCTCCGCCCCCACCACCGTTACTATAGCAGCTCTTGATGGGCTCTCCCCACGCTGCGCCAGGTCGGCGTGCGCGGCACTGATGTGCCAGACGTGCCGTTCGTCGTGGACTGTGTCTACCACCCGATGCTAGTACGCCATCTAGCTCATGACGCTGACAGCTCGCGACGGCGCTGCACGCTGTGGCCGGGCTGCGAGCTGAAGACGTCCTGTGGAAGTTCTTGCAGGGGTAGATCGCGCCGGGGTGACGAGTATGGAGCGTTGATGAGGACTTGTTGAGTGCTCGGGGACGTGGGTCGGCTGGCAGGAGACGTGAGCCTCTCAGGCCGTCATTCCTGCATTAAGAGGCGGTACTGCGGTAAAGCGTCCTCGGGCGTCCATGGTTCCATTTATTGGAGGGAGTGTATATGATAACCTACGACTGTCTTGGGTTTCTTGACAACGTCGTGAACGACATCGACCGTGAAACTCGTGAGAGAAGGTCAACCACCGCGACCTTGTACCGCCCCGTGACTTGGGCGAACTATGAATCACTAGATGCGCTTTGGGATACGTTCGTTGTTTGCTCACTCAGTTCATATGTTATGACACGGATGATATCTACGCGGGTAAATCAATTCGCTGGTGAGGTCCAGCTGACGTGTTCGCGTCTCTCGTGCTTCTCCGCCCCCATTTACTTGTCCAAAGAATTCGACTTTCCTCAGCATGAACTTTCGGTCAACAGTTACACAAACTACTATCCTATCCCTACCTACACATCGTCTGTTTGATTCCCGTGACCAGAGTTTGGACCAGAGAGAAGAAAGAAACCACCCGGGATACCGATTGTCCGAGAACTCGAACCGAGATTGCGAGTGTGAATCCAGCCAATCCTCAAGCGCAACCTTTCCTACATGTACAGAGACTCTGCTTTTTTTTTTTTTTTTGGATCCATTTATATCCCGGTTGGTAGGCCGTAGGCCCAGACCGGACGCAGCGTGAACAAGCTACACTAAGGGGGGGTCGTAACGCTAAGGTGCTCCCCGGCAGTAGTAGGGTACAAAACTACTGGGGTCCGGGATGGTGAATAGACCGTATCGGAGCCCGCTGTTGCAGGCGGGCTATAGTATTAGGCGTTGTGTCGCAGGGTAATTGAGCATGGCGTCAGACGCCGAGAGTTTCTTATCCCTTTCCCCGGGTGACCGCCTTCCTCAAACCAACATACAGAGACTCTGCTTGTCTACCTCGACCTGACACTCCTCACCACACGGATCTCCCTCCAAGTCGGCGACAAGAAGTTAGTTAGGATGAAGAGACTCCCGCGCCTATGTTTTGAAAACAATTATTATTATTCTGGGCCGAAGATATCCTGGGGCTGTGCGGGCGTCAACTACAAAATCGTTCAGGCGCCCCTGTGGCATCTCTCTTCTGCTAGTATCATACCCTCAGACGCCTCTCCTCGCCGCAAAGCCATGTATCAGACCCCTCACATGGCTTCCTCTTCCTCCAATTCTCAGGCCATCTTCTGTGTTTCCTGGAAATTTATAAAAAGAAGACGAAGAGAAATGTTCTCGCGCATCCGTTGATGGCTCCGGTTGCAGACCTGCAACTCTTCCTCTGACATCATCCGTACTCAAGTCCAACAGTTCGAGCAATCTACGACGTCCGGTGACGAAAATGGTTGATACCGATCGTCAACGTCCTTTATGCGTTCTCTGCAGCCCGTAACGAGGGCGTCGGACTGGTGAGTCCTATTCCGACCACCATTCTACGATCCAAACTCTGATGTCATATTTATGAGTGTTCTCTCCTGCGAAAGCCATCTTCGCTGGAGCCAGTGTCCTCCTCTTGGTAGCTATTACTCTGGATCACCCTTACATGGACTGTTCTAATGCCAAACGTACACACGTGGCAAAGGACGTTACTGCGAGCCAAGATGCGTTCGTCGATGTCTTCGAGCGCATCGAAAGCTTCTTCAGATGGCTCGAGGAGTATAGCGAGGTGCCAACGACGGAGGCGATGAGGGACATCGTCGTGAAAATAATGGTCGAGGTGCTTGGAATATTTGGGATTGTGACGAAGGAGATGAAGCAAAGACTCGCAAGTAAGTCGATCAATAATGATACGTCGCTCTTCGCTGACAGATGTTTGGAGAGATATCAATTGGAAGAAAGGATATCGAAGACGCGCTAAGCAGACTGGATAATTAACGTGACAGGAGGTGCAGATGGCGATTGTGCAGATGCTGAAAATCGCACATCATATCAAGGACGGAGTCGAAGCTGTTGGCGACAAGGTCCACGTGGCTATTGAGGGTGCGTTCAACACGTTAGCGCGTTAGCTACTCACAAATACATCGTTAAATGCATATACGACTAGATGGCAAGGTAGTCAAAGTGACGCCAATGGAAACTTTGTCGACGCACTACAAGCGACCTTCTCGCCCGATCGCGATTCGGAAACCTTCCCCCTCTTCCTTGGCTCTCTCGGCGGATGCTCATCTTTTCCAGGGCGAGTTCGGGGCCGCCGATTTCGGTGTTAGTGCGAGTGTTAATTCGAGCGCCGCTGCCATCTTCGCGCCCGCTTCTCCGCCGGGAGGTAGCGTCGAGTCGCTGCTACAAGTCCCATCAACAGCAATAGCGCCTCCACTTTCTGTTGCTGCCGCCGCCCGTAGGCCGATGCACCGCATGCGACATAGCGTTGACGTGCCCGTACTTGCCCTGAAAGACGCCAACGCGTTGTTCCGTCGCGACTCGAGCCCGGATGCTTCTTCTCTCTGTCTTGGCCCTAGCCCTGGCCGAGTCGCATTGCGCAGGGACAGCGCGCGCTGCGGGCAGAGGAGCGGGACCTATGTGCCGAGGCGGAGCAGTCCCGATGACGGCGGCGTTGGGGGAGACGGTGACTCCATCAAAAGTTAATATCTTACGGACATGTCCTAGCATTCGAAGTTACTCATGGTCTTTCTCTGACGGTTACCGGCTACCTATCAATCACCTACTACATCCCTACCTTCGCCGACCATATATCACTATACTCCTTACAATCCGACGGGCTTCACCACATTCACGGGTAATATATCTTATCGCCACCTAGCTAGCTCCAGTGTATCTGATTAATTTGTGCAACTTGAAAATAAAAAGAACTCCCGGACGCCGACGTCGAGATATAAGACGATCCTAGACCCTTGACCGCGCGGGCCTCCCTCTAAGTCAGGGTAACAGTGACTGAGATGATTCGTGCATTAGTGGTTTTGTGACAAAAAAAATCATATCGGATTGTCTACGAGCCGAGGCAGTGCGGGCGTCACCTCGTGGCGAACTATTCTAGATCTGGTGTTCCCACTCGGCCGCTTCCTACCCGCAGTGCTAGTAGCCTCAGACGTCTCTCCTCGTTGTTGTTGCAATGTCTCAGACACCTTCCTCTTCTTCCAATTTCCAGACCATCTTTTATACTTCCATGAAAGAGTATAAGAAGAAGACGAAGAAAGACCTTCTCGAACATCCGTTGATGGGCCAGTTGCAGACCTGCAACTCTCCCGCCGATATCCTGGCCGTCCTGCGCACTCAAGTCCAACAGTTCGAACAATCTACGTCCGGCGACAACAAACTGACAAGATGGTTGATTCCGACTGTCAACGTCCTTTATGCTTTCTCCGGCGCGCTGGGCGAGGGCGTCGGACTGGTGAGTCCTATTGCGATGACCGTCTACGATCTACCCTCTGATATCATATTTCAAGGTGTTCTCACCCGCGAAAGTTATTTTCGCTGGCGCTGGGGTCCTCCTCTTGGTAGTTATTGTCCTGGATCACCCTTACTCCGACTGCTCTGACACCGAACGTACGCAGGCGGCAAAGGATGTTGCTGCGAGCCAAGATGCGCTCGAAGATATCTTTGAGCGCATTGAAAGCTTCTTCAGACGGCTCGAGGAGTATAGCGAGGTGCCGACGACGGCGGCGATGAAGGACGTCATCGTGAAGATAATGGTCGAGGTGCTTGGGATATTTGGGGTTGTGACGAAGGAGATGAAGCAGGGGCGAACGAGTGAGTCGATCTGGGGTGGCGCGCTCCCCGTCGCTGATAGAAATTCAGAGAGATATCTGAAGAAATTGATCGGAAGGAGGGACGTCGAGGACGCGTTGGTCCGACTGGATAGATTGACGCAGCAGGAGGTGCAGATGGCAATTGTGCAGGTCCTGAAAGTCGCACACGACGTCAAGGCTGGAGTACAAACTGTCGGTGAGCAAGTACAGGGTGTCGACGATAAGGTCAACCTGGCTGTTGAGGGTACGTTCATCGGGTTAGCTACTCACAAATACCATCGTAAACTCATATTCAACTAGATGGCAAGGTAGTCAAAGTGACGACAATGGAAACGAGAGCTCTATTACAACAGATGGCAAACAATATCGACGCGGAAACTCGTTCGTGGTTCTTTAGCCGTGCTACTCTTGCTCGCTGAAACTGAAATGTCACTGCAGGGAGCAGGGTACGGAAGGACCACAGAGCGTGGCTGTCTCCTCCGGACCCATCCACCAACCAAAATATCGCGTCTACCACGCAGCATGAAGGGACAGCGACGTGGTTTTTCCAAGGAAGTATATTCGTGGGATGGAAGTCCAAGTCGACCACATCCTTGTTGTGGATCCACGGGAAACGTGCGCCTTTCTATTCCTTCACATCCTCCCGGTATTGATCGGCTAGAATTATTGTAGCGGGTTCAGGGAAGAGCATCCTTTGGTTCGTTATCACTTTTCGAGTTCACCCTCAGGTACTTACATCACCTGATAGCTCCGCGATCATCCAGGACATTTTGGTCTTGTGGGAGGCTGGACTAGCATCCATGGCGTATTTCTATTTTGATTTTAAGGATACCGATAAACAAAACCTCCGCAACTTACTTCCCTCGCTTCTAACTCAGCTCTCTACTCGCTCCGATAGCTTGTTGCGACAGTACTCTCCCGCATTTATAAGACACACGACGACGGCGCACGTAAGCCCAGGCACCACCTACGCTGATTGCAGTGTCTTCAAAGAGATGCTCGCGCTACCTGGCCATGGCCCAATCTACATCATCTTGGACGCGCTAGATGAATGTCCCTAATACCTCTGGAATTCCGCCCGCCCGCAGACAAGTCCTTGATCTCATAAAGGACCTTGTCGGCCTCCAGCTTCCTGAATCTACATATATGTATCACCAGCCGTCCGGAGAATGACATCCGAGCCGCGCTTGAACCCCTGGACATTCCACCCGGTCTCGATTCATGAACAAAGTGGACAAAAGAAGGATATTGAAGACTATATCAGATCAGTCGTTTATGCGGGCTCGGATACGGCGATGAGGAGATGGAGGGATAAGGATAAAGAGCTGGTTATTGAGACGCTCACGGATAGAGCTGATGGAATGTGAGTGCGACTATGAATGGGCCAATGATGCTTGCTGAACTATTGACAGGTTCCGTTGGGTTTTCTGTCAGCTAGAAGTGTTGCAACATTGCTTTCCACAAAGCATCCGGCGAACGCTCAACGAATTGCCGAAATCGTTGGACGAGACATATGAGCGGGTGTTGAAGGAGATCGGGATGGCCAACCGAGACCACGCTCATCGGCTCTTACAATGTCTCACTGCGGCTGCTCGGCCGCTACGTGTCGAGGAGCTCGCAGAAATACTTGCGCTTGACTTTGATGAGGCCGAAGGAGCGACGCCGAAGTTGAAGGAGGATTTGCGGTGGGAGGATCGGCAACGAGCCGTGCTCTCTACGTGCTCTAGCTTGATCACGCAAGTCGACGATGGCGGTTCCCAGGTCGTTCAGTTTTCGCATTTTTCGGTCAAGGAATTCTTGACTTCCGATCGCCTTGCTGCTTCCAAAGGAGACGCTTCATACTTTCATATCATTCCCGAGCCCGCACACACGACTCTCGCCCAGGCTTGCTTGGGAACTCTTCTCCAATTGGACGGCAACGTGGACGATAACCCGGTCGACGATGGTTTTCCGTTGGCGGGATATGCGAGCCGGCATTGGGTGGAACATGCGCAGTTCGGAACGGTGTCGTCACGCATAGAAGATGGGATGCGGCGTCTTTTTGACTCAACCAAACCACATTTTTCCGCGTGGCTCGAGCTGCACAACATCGACGATCGCTGGGATCATTTCGGAGATTACACCGAACATCGTGGATCTCCACTGTATTATGCATCGCTGTGCGGATTTCGTCACCTGGCGGCGCAAATCATCGTCGAGCATCCTGAGCAAGTAAATGCGAGGGGTGGTCATAATCACAGTCCACTGGTGGCGGCATTGCACAAGAGGCACTTCAAGGTGGCAGAGCTATTACACCGGCATGGCGCGGCCGTGGATGTTACTGACGACTACGATGATCGGACTCCACTATATGCCGCATCAGTGGATGGATTTATCGATGTCACGCGGTGGTTACTCGATCACGACGCAGAGCCAAATTGGCAACTAACCAATCACCGGACTCCCATTCTTACAGCCGCAGCGAATGGGCACCTTGAGGTTGTTCGGATGTTACTGGGGCACCGCGCACGCATCGACGCTGCGGATAATAAAGGCTATACTGCATTGCACTGGGCTTCAAGATCTGGTCACGTGGAGATCGTGAGGCTATTGCTCCAACATGGGGCGGAAATCAGCGCACAAGATGAGCACCACTCGACGCCATTACATCTAGCATCATCTCGTGGGAGGCTCGAGGTTGTACGTCTACTGCTTGACCGTGGCGCGAACGCAGAGGCCAAGAAGAAGGACGGAAGGACCCCATTGCACCTGGCGTCGTCACAAGGCAACACAGAGACCGTGCGCTTGCTGCTCGACCACGGCGCGAACGTAAATGCTGAGGACAACGATGGATGGACTCCGTTATACGTAGCATCATCCGAAGGCAATACGGAGACTGTGCGCTTTCTGCTCGACCGTGGCGCGAGTGCAGATGCCAAGGACAAGGAAGGAAGGACCCCATTGCAGGTCGCATCAGGAGACGCAATCGTACAGATGTTGACAGAGCATGGCAGACAACTAGACAGAGTACTATAGGTTGCTTCATAAATGTATGTCGAGTCATTGTGTATGTGGGTCCCTTCTGGCTATCCGTATGATGTATGACGCATGTGTCAGTCCGCTAACAAAACACTTTTTCGCTTTCTCGCTCATTGATGACTACCCTCATTCTCCCATACCGTTCATCATTCTCCCAACGAGCAAATCGTCACTCTTCTCACCTCGCGTCGCGTATGTTCCTTATATATTCACCCCAAGATCTCTGCAAGAGCTACCATCCAAAGAAAAGAGACCGTGACACCCTAGTTGGCCAACAGTCCCAGACGGAGGTCCGATTTCGAGTGCGGATCCCGTCCCTCCAGAACGATCACCCGTAGCTTGCGACCCCTAGTTTCTGACCCCGTCGAGATCTTTCTTTCTTTACGTCCGTCTCACGGCTCTCAAGCTCACAGACCGCTCCGACATGGGGCACTTCCACGGTCTTGGACCAAGTTCGAATCGAGGCGCTCTTTTGGTCTGCATCGAGCCGAAACCTCCCACCAAATGCAGGTCCTCATGGAATACAGAGACAGGAACCAGGGGAGAAAACGCACAAGGAAGTGGGATGCCGAAGGCCAAGGAAGAGCGAAGACGGCGCAATCTCATCGTGTTTGAGGACGTTCACCTTATGGACAAAACCACTCTTTGGAGAAATACAGCGTCTTGTGGAGACAAGGTTCGTTCCACTATCCTTGTTCGCTCCCTCGTGCTGTTATTTGAATGCTCCTTCCCATAAAAGCCCTTCCTCCGTGACTCACTTCGACGAGCGTGGTGCCCCTCTTGCACCACTTCACTTTTCGGTCTCGATCTCTGGGGAGCAGCGACACTTCCCAGGGGGACGCCATGGCCTATTCGACTATGGGAAGCTCAGCCAGGCTCACGTCCTCAAACTCGGTGCGTGCTCCGGGTACCAAGGGTGCTACTGATTTCTTATTTTTGTCGGGAATAGGTAGATCAGGAACTGGACTTATCGCACTCGCATTGAGCCCCTTCGTGCGCAAATGCGCCGCAACGGACATCCCCGCGCTGTACTGCTCCTGTGCAAGGACGTCCTCCCCGCCTTCGCCCCCACCACCGTTATTATAGCAGCTCTCGATGGGCTCTCCCCACGCTGCGCCAGGTCGACGTGCGCGGAGCTGATGTGCCAGACGTGCCCTTCGTCCTCTGGGCTGTGTCTACCACCCGATGCTAGTACGTCCCTCTAGCTCATGACGCTAACGGCTGTCGCGACGGCGCTGCACACTGTGGCCGGGCTGCGGGTTGCAGACGTCCTGTGGGAGTTCTTGCAGGCGTGGTTCGCGCCGGGGTGGCGAGGATGGAGCGTTGGTGAGGACTTGTTGAGTGCGTGCTGGGGGACGTGGATCGGCTGGCGGGAGACGTGAGGCCGTCATTGCTACAATTAAGAGGCGGTACTGCGGTAAAGCGTCCTTGGGCGTGCATGGTTCCATTTATTGGAAGGTGTGTATTTGATACGTCTACATGCGTCTAACCTATGACTGTCTTAGGTTTCTTGACATTGCCGTGAACGACGTCGACCGTGAAACTCGTGATAGAAGGTTAACCAATGCGATCTTGTACTGGGAGGAGCCCCATGACTTGGGTGAACGAGAACGAGACTCATACTACGATACGTCCGTTGTTTGTTCACTCAGTCCATCGGTTATGACACGGATGGTATCTACGCGGGTAAATCCATTCGCTGGTGAGGTCCAGCTGACGTATTCGCGTCTCTCGTGCTTCTTCGCCCCCATTTACTTGTCCAAAGAATTCGACCTTCCTCACAGCATGAACATTTCGGTCAACAGTTACGCATCCTATTCCTACCTACCCACCGTCTGTTTCATTCCTGTGACCAGTGAGAAGAAAATATTCTATGAGAGCTTCAACCCAACCAGTTTTTTTTCTTATGAAACTGAGGGGTAGCGATTGACCGAGAACTCGAACCGAGACTGCGAGTGTGAGTCCGACCAATCCTCGTAACTTACCCGCGACCTTTCCTACAGAGATACCCCAACGTCGATATCTCGGACACTCTACTTGTCTACCTCGACCTGAAACTCCTCACCGCACTCGGATCTCCTTCTCAGTCGACGACGGGAAGTCGGACTGCCGCGCCTATGTTTTGAAAACAATAACTATATTTCTGGGTCTTCAGATATCCACGAGGTCATAGTGGCTGTGCGGGCGTCAACTGCCAATTCATTCTGGCGCTCCCGTGCCATCTCTCTTCTGCCAGTGTCATACCCTCAGACGCCTCTCCTCGCTATTGCTGCCATGTCTCAGACAACTCCCGCGGCTTCTTCTTCCAGTTTCCAGGCCATATTTTGTGCTTCCATGAAAGAGTATGAAAAGAAGACGAAGAAAGACCTTCTCGCGCATCCGTTGATGGCCCAGTAGCAGATCTGCAACTCTTCCACCGACATCCTGGCCGTCCTACACACTCAATTCCAACAATTCGAACGATCTATGTCCGGCGATGACAAGTTGACAAAATGGTTGAACCCGACTGTCAATGTCCTTTATGCGTTCTCTGCGGCGCTTGGAGAGGGCGTCGGACTGGTGAGTCCCATTTAATCGATCCTTCTACGATCTACCAATTGACATCATATTTCTAGGTGTTCTCGCCTGCTAAAGTGATTTTCGCAGGTGACGGGGTCCTCCTCTTGGTAGCTATTATTATGGATCTCCCTTACTTGCACTGTTCTGATTCTGAACGTATGTAGGCGGCAAAGGACGTTGTTGCGAGCCAAGATGCGCTCATCGATATCTTTGAGCGCATTGAGAGCTTCTTCAGACGACTCGAGACATATACCGAGGTGCCGACGACAGAGGCGATGAAGGACACGATAGTGAAGATAATGGTCGAGGTGCTTGGGATATTTGGGATTGTGACAAAGGAGATGAAGCAGGGGCGAACGAGTGAGTCGATCCGAGATGACACGTTCGCTTCGCTGATAGAACTCCAGAGAAATATCTGAACAAATTAATCGGAAGGAGGGATATCGAGGATGCGTTGGTCAGATTGGATAGATTGACACAACAGGAGGTGCAGATGGCGATTATGGAGGTGCTCAAAGTCGCACACCATGTCAAGGACGGTGTTCAAACCGTCGGCGACCAAGTAAAGGGCGTTGATGACAAGCTCGACATAGCTATTGAGGGTACGTTCAGCACGTTATCCACTCACAAACGACATCGTAAATATATGCACGTCTAGATGGCAAGGAAACAAAGGCTCTGGTGCAACAGACAGCAAACAATATGGACGACGAAAAGCGTTCGTGATTCTTTCGCCTATTATCGTTGCTTGTTGAATCTGAATTCCACTGCAGGGGGCCGGGTACGGAAGGACCACCGAGCCTGGCTGTCTCCTCCGGACCCATCCACCAATCAAAATATCGCGTCTACCACTCAACATGAAGGGACGGCGACATGGTTCTTTCAAGGGGGTATATTCATGGGATGGAAGTCCAAGGTCACCACATCCTTGTTGTGGATCCACGGGAAACGTGCGCCTTTCTGTCCCTTCACATCCTCGAAGATATTAATCGGCTGATTCGCCTCTAATCGTTGTAGCGGGTTCGGGGAAGAGCATCCTTTGGTGTGTTATCCAATCTTTGTCGAGTTCACCCCGAATTTACAAGGCCAACTAGCTCTGCAATCATCCAAGACATAATGGCGCTACGGGAGGCTGGTCTGGCATCTTTGGCGTATTTTTATTTCGATTTTAAGGACACCGATAAACAAAACCTCCACAATTTACTTGCTTCCCTTCTTACACAGCTCTCCGCTCGTTCCGACAGTTGTTGCGACATACTCTCCCACGTTTATAAGACGCACGACGATGGCACACGTGAACCCAGCCCCAGCATGTTGATTTATTGTCTTCATGAGATGCTCGCGCTACCTGGCCAAGGCCTAATCTACATTATCTTGGACGCGCTAGACGAATGTCCAAATACCTCGGGAATTCCGCCCGCCCGCAAACAAGTCCTTGATCTCATAAAGAACCTTGTCGGCCTCCAGCTCTCAAATCTTCATATATGTGTCACGAGCCGTCCGGAGATCGACATCCGATCTGCTCTTGAGCCCCTAGCATTTTACTCTGTCTCAATTCACGAGGAGCGTGGACAAAAGAAGGACATTGAAGACTATATCAGATCTGTGGTCTACGCGGACTCAGATACGGCGATGAGGAGATGGAGGGACAAGGATAAAGAACTGGTTATTGAGACCCTCACGGATAGAGCTGATGGAATGTAAGCGTGTTCAAGGGTATCGATGACTCTTGCTGACCATTTTTAAATTGACAGGTTCCGGTGGGTTTTCTGTCAGTTGGACGTTTTGCAACATTGTCTTCCGCAAAGCATCCGGCGAACGCTCAACGAATTGCCGAAATCCTTGGACGAGACGTATGAGCGAGTGTTAAAGGAAATCGGATGGCCAACCGAGACCACGCTCGTCGTCTCTTACAATGTCTCACCACAGCTATTCGCCCCCTGCGTGTCGAGGAGCTAGCAGAAATACTTGCGCTTGACTTTGGTGAGGCCGAAGGAGCGACGCCGAAGTTGAACGCGGATTGGCGGTGGGAGGACCGGCAGCGGGCTGTGCTTTCTACGTGCTCCGGCTTGATCACCCAAGTCGACGATGGCGATTCCCGGGTCATTCAGTTCACGCATTTTTCTGTCAAGGAGTTCTTGACTTCCGATCGGCTTTCCGCTTCCAAAGGAGACGCTTCATACTTTCATATCATTCCCGAACCTGCACACACGACTCTCGCCCAGGCCTGCTTGGGGATTCTACTTCAGTTCGGCGGTAGTCCGAACAATGACCAGGTCGAAGGTGGCTTTCCATTGGCGGGATATGCCAGTCGGCATTGGGTGGAGCATGCGCAGTTCGGAAATGTGTCCTCACGCATAGAAGATGGGATGCGGCGTCTTTTTGACTCAACCAACCCAAATTTTGCCGCGTGGCTCGATTTTCACGACGTCGACGATCGCTGGCGTAACTTCGGAGATTCTCCCGCACCTCGTGGATCCCCACTGTATTATGCTACGTTGTGCGGATTTCGTGACCTGGCAGCGCAGATCATCGTTGAGCATCCTGAGCAAGTAAATGCGAGGTGTGGTCGTAACCACAGTCCACTGGCGGCGGCATTGTACAAGAGACACTTCGAGGTGGCAGAGCTATTACACCAGCATGGCGCGGCCGTGGATGTTACCGAGGACCAATATAATCGGACTCCACTACATGCTACGTCGATGGATGGACATATCGATGTTGCGCGGTGGCTACTCGACCATGGCGCAGATGTAAATGCGCAACAGAGCGGTCCAGTCTGGACTCCACTCCATTTAGCTGTAGGGAGGGGACACCTAGAGGTTGTTCGGATGTTGCTGGGCCAAAGCTTACGCATCGACGCTCCAGGCAACGAAGGACGTACACCATTGCACCGGGCATCGAATAATGGTCACCTGGAGATCGTGAGGCTATTGCTCCAACATGGGGCAGAAATCAGCTCACAAGATGGGGTCCACTCGACGCCACTACATCTAGCCTCATCTGATGGGAGGCTAGAGGTTGTACGTCTACTGCTTGACCACTGGCGCGAATGTAGATGCAGAGAACAAGGCCGGAAGGACCCCGTTGCACGAGGCGTTGTCCGCGAACAAAACAGAGATCGTGCGCTTGCTGCTCGACCACGGCGCGAACGAAAATGCCGAAGACAAGGATGGGTGGACCCCATTGCACCTGGCGTCATCCGAGTGCGACACAGAGACCGTGCGCTTACTGCTCGAACATGGCGCGAGTGCGGATACCAAGAAGGATGGAAGGACCCCAATGCACGGAGTGTCATTTAAGGGCGAAGCGGAGACTGTGCGCTTACTGCTCGAACCACGGCGCGAACGCGAATGCCGAGGACAAGGATGGATGGACTCCGTTGCACCTGGCGTCGTACAAAGGCAAAACAGAGACCGTGCGCTTGCTGCTCGACTATGACGCGAACGCAAATGCTGGCGGCAACGACGGACGGACTCCGGTCCACCTAGCGTCATCCGAGGGCGAAATAGAGACCGTGCGCTTACTGCTGGACCATGGCGCGAGTGCAGATGCCAAGAAGAAGGATGGAAGGACTCCAACGCACGAGGCGTCATTTAAGGGCGAAACGGAGATCGTGCGCTTACTTCTCGACCACGGCGCGAACGCAAATACCGAGGACAAGGATGGAAGGACCCCATTGCACCTGGCATCATCCGAGGGCGAAACAAAGACCGTGCGTTTACTACTCGACCACGGCGCAAACGCAAATGCTGAGGACAAGGGTGGACGGACTCCGGTCCACCTAGCGTCATCCGAAGGCGGTGAAACAGAGGCTGTGCGCTTGCTGCTCGACCACGGTGCGAGTGCGGATGTCAAGGACGGAAGAACTCCATTGCACGAGGCATCATTTAAGGGCGAAACGGAGACCGTGCGCTTGCTGCTCGACCGCAGCGCAGACGCAAATGCCAAGGACAAGGATGGATGGACTCCGTTACACTTGGCGTCATCCAAAAGCAAAACAAGGACCGTGCGCTTGCTGCTTGACCGTGGCGCGAGAGTAGATGCCAAGGACAAGGAAGGAAGAACCGTATTCCAGGTGGCATCAGGGAAGGGAAAGAACGAGATCGCACAGATGTTGACCCAGTATGGTGGGCAAATAGATAGAGTGCTGTAAGTTACTCTACAGAGGTACATAGCTGTATGATGACTCGCCCGGGCCACCATCGGCCGTGAATAAGCGCTGAGACATGGGCGTTACTTGCAAATGAATGATTCGGGCTCTCCCACTCAGTCGCTTCCGAGGCCGCTTCTCGCCGGATCTCACCCGCAGCGCCGGTACGAGTCGTCGGGATACCCTCAGACGCTTCTCCTCGCTGTTGCCATGTCTCAGACCCCTCCGGTTTCCTCTTCCTCCAATTTCCAGGCCATATTCTGTGCTTCCCTGGAAATGTATAAAATGAAGACGAAGAAGCTCCTTCTCGCGCACTCGTGATGGCCCCGGTTGCGGCATCCTCCGCACTCAAGTCCAACAGCTCGGGCAATCTACTACGTTCGGCGACGATAAGTTGACAAAATGGTTGATTCCGACCGTCAACACCCTTATGCGTTCTCCGCAACCCTTGGCGGGGGCGTCGGACTGGTGAGTCCCATTCCGACCACCCTTCTACGATCCAAAGTCTGATATCGTATTTATAGGTGTTCTCGCCTGCAAAAGTGATTTTTCGTTGGAGCTGGGGTCCTTTTCTTGGTAGCTATTGCTTTAGATCATACTTACGCGGACTGTTCTGATACCGGACGTATACAAGTGGAAAAGGACGTTGCTGCGAGCCATCGTTGATATCTTCGAGCGCATCGAAAGCTTCTTCAGACGGCTCGAGGAGTATAGCGAGGTGCCGACGGCAGAGGCGATGAGTGACGTCATGGTGAAAATAATGGCCGAGGTGCTTGGAATATTTGGGATTGTGATGAAGGAGATGGAGCAAGGACGAGCAAGTAAGTCGATCACTGATGATAAGTCGCTCTTCGCTGACAGATATTTAGAGAGATATCAATTGGAAGAAGGGGTATTCAAGACACGCTAGGCAGACTGGATAGATTGACGCAACAGGAGGTGCAGATGGCGATTGTGGAGGTGCTGAAAATCGCACATCATGTCAAGGACGGAGCAGAAGCTGTTGGCGACAATGTCAACGTGGCTATTGAGGGTGCGTTCAACACGTTAGCCACTCACAAATCCATCGTAAACGCATATACGACTAAGTCAAAGTGACAACAGTGGAAACTTTGTCGACGCACTACAAGCGCCTTCTCGCCAGATCGCGATTCGGAAACCTTCGCCCTCTTCCTTGGCTCTCTCGATGGACGCCCGTCTTTTCCAGGGCAAGTTCGAGGCCGCCGATCTTGGTGTTAGTGCGAGTGTCAATTCGAGCGCCGATGCCGCCACCCGTGGCCCGACGCACCGCACGCGACAGCGTTGACGTGCCTGTACTTGCACCGAAAGACGCCAACGCCTTGTTACGTTGCGACTCGAGCCAGAGCACTCCTTCTCTCTGTCTTGGCCCTAGCCGAGGCCGAGTCGCATTGCGCAGAAACTGCACGCGCGGCGGGCAGAGGAGCGGGTCCAATATGCCAAGGCGGAGCAGTCACGATGACAGCGGCAGTGAGGGAGACGGTGACTCACTCGTGCCCATCCCGTTCCCGCGCGCCGTGTCTGGCGAGTATGGCAGCGCCCCCTCGTCGAGCCCGTTCAATACGCCATCAATCCCGGTCTCCCTCATTCGATCCGGTCAAGCGCGCCACGTCTAATGAGCGTGGTGCGAGCTCAACTATGTCTGGACGTAAAGCTATCAGACTTTGGCCTCTCGCTCAACCTGTGCGCGATGGAGCGCGCGATCAAGGACATCACAGGCCCTCTGATCGAACTGCTGACGGTACGCCCACCTTGTGGTGATATCGGGAATGCCATGACAGGTGACTGGTCTGGTGTTGCTCAGTTTTTCCACAGTCGTTAACCCAAACGGAACTCACAGTGATGTTCCGGATAGTCGAAGACGAGTCACCACCGACTCCTGAACGCTTTTCTAGTCCGCTTGTCGCGTTCCTTAAGTGTTTCCACAGGGATCGTCGGTACAACCGGGCGCGGAGCAACTATTTGAGTATGAGGTTGTGACAATATCTGTAGGAGTTCAGTTCGCCAGCCCGCCAGGTCATCGCTCTTTTACGGGCATTCATCACCAGTTCCTCTTGAAGTTCCATAAAGCGAAGCAGATTTATTTGAAATACGTTTGTCACGATGACCTTTGGCAAATGTGCGTATCAGTTGACGTGACTCGGTGAACTCGAGCTGATGGCTGATCGATATATGGCCGTCAACTGTCGCGTATGCATGAGCCGGCGAAGAAGGGCGCAGTGCTTTGTTCGCACTGCAGTCTCATCACACACTCCAAGTGCGCAGGCCGCGCAGCGCTGACTTGCGACCTTCGCTCGAAATTGCTCAAACATGCGCATTTCGCGGGCAGCCCCGCCTAGTTCTTCACACACTTACCGGACCCTGATCCCGCGAGCGCGAGCTCGTCTCGAGGCAACCTCGACCGTGATCGTGACCAACGGGAACGGGAGCGCACGAATTCACCACGGCTATCTCCGACGTCGTCCCCACATCCACCTGTAGCGTATGAGGTACTCTCGCCATTCAACAAGCGCTCGCGGGCCTCTCTCACGCCCGACCCGACACTCCAACTCATCCATCTCACTCGCCGGCGCTACGTCCCCTCCTCTCACACTCGCAGGCCAAAGTGACCAGCGTGATACCGGAGGGTAAAGTCATCCGGCGGAAATTGACCATCATCCTCACGTGCCAGCGAGAACCGCAATAGGCGAATAATGCGCATCTGAGAGAACGCCCGCAGTCGATCTTGAGCGTTGGCTCGTCACGCGCCAACTCGCCGCAGTCGCCAGCGTCGCAATCACTACAATCGAACTCCTGCGTAGCTCACAGGCGGTCGTAGCCGCTACGGTGAATACGTCCTCGGCGAGCCGGGCCGCGCGTCGTTCCGTCTGCTGCGACAACAGCTTCGACCATCTATCACTATACTCCTTACAATCCGACGGGCTTCACCACATTCACGGGTAATATACCTATTTATCGTCACCTAGCTAGCTCCAGTATCTGATTAATTTGTGCAACTTGAAAAGAAAAGGAACTCCCCCTGCAAGGGGACGTCGACGTCGAGATCTGATAAGACAATCCTAGACCCTTGACCGCGCGGGCCTCCCTCTAATTCAGGGTAACAGTGACTGAGATGATTCGCGCATTAGTGGTTTTGTGACAAAAAAATCATATCGGATTGTCTACGAGCTGAGGCAGTGCGGGGCCGGGCGTGACCGGGGCGTCACCTAGGAAACCTCGTGGCGAACTATTCTAGATCTGGTGTTCCCACTCGGCCGCTTCTTACCCGCAGTACTAGTAACCTCAGACGTCTCTCCTCGCTGTTGTTGCAATGTCTCAGACACCTTCCTCTTCTTCCAATCTCCAGGCCATCTTTAATGCTTCCATTAAAGAGTATGAGAAGAAGACGAAGAAAGACCTTCTCCTGCATCCGCTGATGGGCCAGTTGCAGACCTGCAACTCTCCCACCGATATCCTGGCCGTCCTTCGCACTCAAGTCCAACAGTTCGAGCAATCGACGTCCGGCGATGACAAATTGACGAAATGGTTGATTCCGACTGTCAATGTCCTTTATGCTTTCTCCGGCGCGCTGGGCGAGGGCGTCGGACTGGTGAGTCCTATTGCGACGACCTTCTACGATCTACCCTCTGATATCATATTTCTAGGTGTTCTCACCTGCGAAAGTTATTTTCGCTGGTGCTGGGGTCCTCCTCTTGGTAGTTATTGTCCTAGATCACCCTTACTCCGATCGCGTTGACACGGAATGTACACAGGCGGCGAAGGACGTTGCTGCGAGCCAAGATGCGCTCATTGATATCTTCGAGCGCATCGAAAGCTTCTTCAGACGGCTCGAGGAGTATAGCGAGGTGCCAACGACGGAGGCGATGAAGGACATCATCGTGAAGATAATGGTCGAGGTGCTTGGGATATTTGGGGTTGTGACGAAGGAGATGAAGCAGGGGCGAACGAGTGAGTTTATCCGAGATGACACGCTACCCGTCACTGATAGAAATTCAGAGAAATATCTGAAGAAATTGATCGGAAGGAGGGACGTCCAGGACGCGCTGGTCCGACTGGATAGATTGACGCGGCAAGAGGTGCAGATGGCGATTGTGCAAGTCCTGAAAATCTCACATCACGTCAAGGACGGAGTAGAGGCTGTCGGCGACAAGGTCGACCTGGCTATTAAGGGTACGTTCAACACGTTAGCTACTCACAAATACCATAAACGCATATACGACTAGATGGCATAGAAACGAAAGCTCTATTGCAACAGACGGCGAACAGTATCGGATGGCGTTCGTGGTTCTTTAGCTTCGCTTACTTGCTGAGACCGAGATTGTTGCAGGGAGCCGGATACGGACAACGCACCGAAAGTGGCTGTCTCCGCCGGACCCATCCACTAATCAAAATATTGCGTCCACCGCTCAACATGAAGGGACGGCGACGTGGTTCTTCAAGGGAAGTAGATTCATGGAATGGAAGTCCGAGTCGACCACATCCTTACTATGGATCCACGGCGAACGTGCGCCATTCTCTCCCTTCGCGTTCTCCCAGATATTGATCGTCTCGAATCACTGTAGCGGGCTCAGGAAAGAGCATCCTTTGGTTCGTTGTCGTTTGTCGGGTTCACCTCTCAGGAACTTACAACACCAACTAGCTCCGCAATCATCCAGGACATCACGGCGTTGTGGGAGGCTGAACTAGCCATTATGGCGTATTTCTATTTTGATTTCAGGGACACCGATAAACAAAACCTCCACAACTTGCTTCCCTCGCTTCTAACTCAGCTCTCCACTCGTTCCGATAGTTATTGCGACATACTCTCCCGGATTTATAAGACACACGACGATGGCGCACGTCAGCCGAGCATCAGCACGCTGATTGTGTGTCTTAAAGAGATGCTTGCACTACCTGGCCAAGGCCCGATCTACATCATCTTGGACGCACTAGATGAATGCCCCAATACCTCTGGAATTCCACCCGCCCGCAGACAAGTCCTTGATCTCATAATTAACCTTGTCGGCCTCCAGCTTCCAAATCTACATATATGTGTCACCAGCCGTCCGGAGAATGACATCCGAGCAGCGCTTGAACCCCTAACATTTCACCCGGTCTCGATTCATGAACAAAGTGGACAAAATAAGGATATTGAAGACTATATCAGATCAGTCGTTTATGCGGGCTCGGATACGGCGATGAGGAGATGGAGAGATAAGGATAAAGAGCTGGTTATTGAGACGCTCACGGATAAAGCTGATGGAATGTAAGTGCGACTATGAATGGGCCAATGACGCTTGCTGACTATTGATAGGTTCCGTTGGGTTTTCTGTCAGCTAGAAGTGTTGCAGCATTGCATTCCACAAAGCATCCGGCGAACGCTCAACGAATTGCCGAAATCGCTGGACGAGACATATGAGCGGGTGTTGAAGGAGATCGGGATGGCCAACCGAGACCACGCTCATCGACTCTTACAATGTCTCACTGCGGCTGCTCGGCCGCTACGTGTCCAGGAGCTCGCAGAAATACTTGCACTTGACTTTGAAGGGGCCAAAGGAACGACGCCGGAATTGAAGGAGGACTGGCGGTGGGAGGATCGGCAACGAGCTGTGCTGTCTACTTGCTCCAGCTTGATCACCGAAGTCGACGATGGCGATTCCCGGGTCGTTCAGTTCTCGCATTTTTCGGTCAAGGAATTCTTGACTTCGGATCGCCTTGCCACTTCCAAAGGAGACGCTTCATACTTTTATATCATTCCCGAGCGCGCACACACGACCCTCGCCCAGGCTTGCTTGGGAACTCTCCTCCAGTTGGACGGCAACGCGGACGATAACCCGGTCGACGATGGTTTTCCGTTGGCGAGATATGCCAGCCGGCATTGGGTGAAACATGCTCAGTTCGCAAATGTGTCGTCGGGCATAGAAGATGGGATGCGCCGTCTTTTTGACTCGACCAAACCACATTTTGCCGCGTGGCTCGAGTTGCATGACATCGACGATCGCTGGGGTGACTTCGGAGATTCCTCCAAAGATCGTGGATCTCCACTGTATTATGCATCGTTGTGCGGATTTCATGACCTGGCGGCGCAAATCATCGTCGAGTATCCCGAGCAAGTAAATGTGAGGGGCGGTCATAATCACAGTCCACTGGTGGCGGCATTGCACAAGAGACACTTCAAGGTGGCGGAGCTATTACACCAGCATGGCGCGGCCGTGGATGTTACTGACGACTACGATAATCGGACTCCGCTATTTGCCGCATCGACGGATGGATCTATCGATGTCACGCGGTGGTTACTCGATCACGGCGCAGATCCGAATTCGCAGCGAGACGACGATCACTGGACTCCCATTCTTGCAGCTGCAGAGTTTGGGCACCTCGAGGTTGTTCGGATGTTACTGGGGCACCGCGCACGCATCGACGCTGCGAGCAATGAAGGCTATACTGCATTGCACTCGGCATCGAATCGTGGTCACGTGGAGATCGTGAGGCTATTGCTCCAACATGGGGCGGAAATCAGTGCACAAGATGAGGACTACTCGACGCCATTACATCTAGCGTCATTTGGTGGGAGGCTCGAGGTTGTACGTCTGCTGCTTGACCGTGGCGCGAGTGCAGATGCCAAGGACAAGGAAGGAAGGACCCCATTGCACCTGGCGTCATCCAAAGGCAACACGGAGACCGTGCGCTTGCTGCTCGACCGTGGTGCGAGTGCAGATGCCCAGGACAAGGAAGGAAGGACCCCATTCCAGGTGGCATCGGGAAAGGGAAAGAATGCGGTCGTAAAGATGTTGACAGAGCATGGCAGACAACGAGACAGAGTATTATAGGTTGCTTCGTAAATGTATGTCGAGTCATTGATAGTATGGGGGCCCCGTCTGCAGGGATTCATATATTCACGTTTAGGATGCGATGCGGGTAGCAGTCCGCTAACAAACCCTTTTCGCTTTCTCGCTCATTGATGACTACCCTCATTCTCTCACACCGTTCATCATTCCAGAAACGAGTAGATCATACTCACTCTGTTCACGTATATAGCAACTCGCGTCACGTACGTTCTTTACATATTCCGCGCCAAGATTTCTGCAAGAGCCACAATTCAAAGCAAAAGACATCTTTGTTGGCCAACAATCCCGGACGGAAGCCCGACTGCGAGTGTGGATGCCGTCCCTCCAGAAACGATCACCCGTAGCGCGCGACCCTAGTTTCTGACCCCGTCGAGATCTTCATGAGTCTGGCGGCTCTCAAGCCCACAGACCGCTCCGACATGGGGCACTTCTACGGTCTTGGACCAAGTTCGAACCAAGACGCTCCTTTGGTCTGCATCGAGCCGAAACCTCCCACCAAATGCAAGTCCTCATGGAATACAGAGATATGAGCCAAAAGGAAGTGGGATGCCGAAGGCCAAGGAAGAGCGAAGAGGGCGCAATTTCGTCGTGTTCGTGTACGTCTCCTTCCGGACAAAACCACTTCTGGGAGCAATGCAGAGCGTCTTGTGGAAACAAGGTTCGTTCCACCATCCTCGTGCTATTATTTGAATGCTTGAAACTGGTACCCCTCCTGCGCCACGTACTTAATTTTTCAGTGTCAAGTTTCTATTTCTATTTCTGGTCTGGCAGCAGCGACACTTCCCAGAGGGACGCCGTGGCCTATTCGGCTATGGGAAGCGCAGCCGGGCTCACGTCCTCAAACTCGGATGCGTTCCGGGTACCAAGGTACTGCTGATTTCTCATTCCCGTCGGGAATGGGTAGATCATGAACTGGACTTATCGCACTCGCACTGAGCCCCTTCGTGCGCAATTACATGGCAACGGACACCCGCGCCGTACCGCTTCTGTGCAAGGACGTCCTCTCCGCCTTGCGCGGCACTGATGTGCCAGACGTGCCGTTCGTTGTAGACTGTGTCTAACACCCGATGTTAGTGCGCCCACTAGCTCACGATGCCGACGGCTCTCGCGACGGCGCTGCACGCCGTTGCCGTGGTCGTGGGCCTCGTGGCCGGGCTGCGGGCTGAAGACGCTCTGTGGGAGTTATTGCAGGGGTGGATCGCGCCGGGGTGGCGAGTATGGAGGGTTGGTGAGGACTTGTTGAGTGCGTGCTTAGGAGATGTGGGTCGGCTGGCAGGAAACGTGAGGCCGTCATTCCTGCATTAACAGGCGGTACTGTGGTAAAGCGTCCTCGGGCGTACATGGTTCCATTTATTGGAGGGAGTGTATATGATACGTCTACGTGCGTCTAACCTACATGTCTTAGGTTTCTTGACAATGCCGTGAACGACATCGACCGTGAAACTCGTGATAGAAGATCAACCAATGCGATCTTGTACTAGGAGGAGCCCCCTGACTCGGGCGAGCGAGGACCACACTCATACTACGAGTCACTAGATGCGCTTTGGAATATGTTCGTTATTTGTTCACTCAGTTCATCGGTTATGACATGGATGGTATCTACGCGGGTAAATTCATTCGCTGGTGAGGTCCAGCCGTCGTATTCGCGTCTCTCGTGCTTCCCCGCCCCCAAAGAATTCGACATTCCTCACAGCATGAACTTTCGGTCAACAGTCACGCAAATTACTATCCTATCCCTACCTGCAGACCGTCTGTTTAATTCCCGTGACCAGAGAGAAGAAAACATTTTGAGAAACTGAGGGCCCGGGGTACCGATTGACTGAGAACTCGAACCAAGACTGCGAGCGAGTGTGAACCAATCCTCGTAACTTAAGCGCAACCTTTCCTACAGACTCGGACTCTGCTTGTCTACCTCGACCTGAAACTCCTCACCACACTCGGATCTCCCTCCAAGTCGGCGACGAGAAGTAGGATGAAGAGATTCCCGCCAAGGGGGTGGCGGGACCGGAAATTTTGACATAACGTCGGTTTTTTTTTTTCAGCAGTTTTCGGCACCCCTCCCCCCCATCCTTTCCATATATGGTATGTTTAAATCACGTGTATGTATCATCGCCAAAATATGGAAATCGCCGGACCGGGCATTGTAAGCACGTCAACATTGTCAACACTGACCCTTAGACTCGCACTGACCATACCATAGCATCGACACACGATCTCCTCAGCGCTCAGCGCTCATCGACTGAACCCATGCTAAGTGTGATTTCCTCCTTTGAACTGACCTGTAACTAACTACAATTTCTGTTTTCCTTTCCAGGTTTCAAATAGGTTCCATTTCTGCCTCGTTACGGCGTGCAAGAGTCGTCGTCTAGGCTGCTGCGACATGGGACCGACACACCGCGCAAATCCTGCGGCAACACTACAACAGCCCCACAGCGCTACGACAGCGCCGCGACATCAACACAGCATGGCTACACTACGACACCCTACGCCGTGCGAGCCCTATGCCAACTCTACGATTCCGATGCAGTGCTGCAGTGCTATGACACCGACGTAGCACCGCAGCGTTTTGACACTGACGCAGCACCGCAGTACTACGACATCACACAGTGCGGTAACACTACGACACCCATACGCCGCGCAAGCCCGGCGGCGACATTACGACGCCGACACAGCGCCGCAGCGCAGCGACACAAACACAATGCCGCCACGCTACGACATCAACAACGTGGCAACACTTCGACGCCGACACGATGCGGCAACACCATGACACCAATACCGATACTAACGCCGACGGCAGCGAGGGGTTCAGAGAGGCAGAGGGAGGCCTTCATAGTTTACTTGTATAATAACTATATTACACACATAGGAATTGTCTTGGAAGAGTGACGAAGCCAAATGCACAGAGTGCCAGTGCGGGAAAGCGACAAAGCACGCCGCGGCGCCGGCAAAGTAGCGAAGCGAGTGTAGGAAAGTGCAGGAAAGGACAGGAGAGCACGAGTGAGCATGGGCAAATACACTGCAAGGGTTCTATAAAGTGTGAAAATCACGATTCATCAAATATTCATCAGCCAGGGAGGGAGAGTGTGGTCGTACAACTCGTATTACCGCTGGGGGACCAATTCCTAATTAGGAAGGTCCAAATTTTTTCCAGGCCTCCACCGCACCACCCCCCCCCCCCCAACGTCCTGTTCAGGATTCCGGTCCCGCCACCCCCTTGATTCCCGCGCCTATATTTTGAAAACAATAAGTAGAATTCTGGGCCAAAGATATTGTTGCGCAGCAATGCACGCAGCTAACAGGAATGGTGTTCTCACCTTTGAGTAGGTTGAGAGACTATAGCGGTGGAGAGGGTGCACAAGTGAGTAAGAGAGTGAATGTCTATTCGCCTCCCTCCCCATGGGAGGATATTTATACTCTATGGTCCTACCCTGACCATTTGCGTAAAAGTGATGAGTACAGGCGTCCACAATATCGCATTTTTACACACACCTGATGTAAACTACCACTTCGAGATAGCCATAGGGCTTCTCCTTCTCAGAGGGCATATTGCGCCCGCTATAGTACGTATCCTGACTACTGTAATAGGAAACTATACTATCGTAGTGTCGTAACTGCTATAGATAAGGTCCTTACGTACTTATCTCGTTCCAACACTCCCCCTTGCTTAGTGCAGCTAGTTAAAGCGCATGTAACGCCGCCACTGGCGTGAGTCCGACTTGGACAGCGAAAGGGCGTTTCGACGACTTAGCGAATTCTTGCGACTCAGTGGTCACGTGACACGAATACACGGCTTCCGAATGCACGTGATCGTAAGGGGCACTAGGGCGTATTCCACTAGGCGTTCGTGAAGACCGACTTGCTCTACTAGAGACAAGCGAACGAGATAGCAGACACTTAGAGAGATCACAAGGAGAGGATGCGTGATGGCGATTTGAAGAAGACCAGAATGAGGACTTCTGGTCTTCGCGTTGTACTACTTATACATGACTGAGGCAGCTTTAAAGCTCCTCCCGAATCTGAATGACTAGTAGCGTAAGTAGCTCGAACCCTACTACCGCTACTACTAGGAATGAGTCATAGCATCACCACAAACATGTGATACTACGACAGCTGACTGATGCGAGTCCATGACTGATTACGACTTACTAAGGGAGTCATCACCGTATAGTAAGCGTCCACAAGCCGAATCGTGACACGCATCTAAGCAAATAGCAGCGTCCTCACAAGCCTGAGCTAGAGTGAGGGTTGCATAAGAGTCGATGAGAGAGGAGACACTGTCTCTAACACGTCTCATCAGGTTGTGAATGCTATCATCAATGATGTTTGCCAACTTGTGGCCCTGTCAGGGTCAGGACGTACGAACTCCCTTCTAGGAGTCCGATGAAGGGCTTAGAGTCAGGTGTCTGCTACGAAAGCGACATCGCACCATGTCTTAGGAGAGTACTCGTGAAGTTCTTCTTCTCAAAGAAGAAACGATGGACGCGGAGGTCATAGAGAAACATATGTTCCTCTAGAGGGAGCGGTGTACAGTGATGTACATGGGACACAAAAGTCCCTTCATGCTTTCCTTCACGAGTTACCATCAGAGATCTCCGTCACGGATCTCCATCAGGGATCTCCATCTCGGACGTGGTGTTTATGTGTGGCGATGAGCCAAACTCTAGCCCTAGCTGTTCCCTGAATTTAAGGAACTTAATGCGACCCAGATTCTTAGTAAAAAGATCGGCGGGGTTCTCAGCTCCTTCAATGAAGAATAATTCTATCTTCTTTTCACGGATCACATCACGAATGTAATGGTGACGTAGATCAATATGTTTGATCCGTTTTTCCTGAACAGGATTAGAAGATAAGAATATGGAGCCTTGATTATCTCCGCATAATGGAATAGGTCCGAGGTTTATTCCAAGCTCACTAATGAGCGAGCGAATCCAGACCAATTGTCTGCTTGTATCACACAGCGACATGTATTCTGCTTCAGTGGACGAGAGCGCGATAGATTTCTGCGCTCTTGAATTCCAGCAGAACACTCCATTAGCCATCTTTACTAAGTAGCCCGTAGTGGACTTTCTGGTGATCGGGTCAGAAGCCCAATCAGAATCTGCATATGCTATTATACCACCATCACTTTTGCCATCAAAGACTAGAGCGTAGTTTGAGGTACCAAGTAAGTAGCGGCAAATATAAAGTGCACGCTTCATGTGGTCCTCGGTGGGGTTGGCAGCAAACTGTGCCATTTTGGTAACAGCATAGGCAATATCTGGTCGCGTACCAATCATAATGTATAGGAGAGATCCTATCACTTGTTGGTATGACGCGCGGAGTGCTGGGGTCGCAGTACCCTTATTAGGGGTTGGATGATACCCTTCCGGTAGTGGGGTAGGGACTGATTTGGCGTTAATCAGATTAAAACGCTGCAGCACTTTCTGAAGGTAATCCTGCTGATCTATCAGGATTCTACCCTTAGAGCGTAGTATGCGCATGCGTAGAAACTCTTTGGTATCACCCAAGTCTCTGCATTCCCATATCTCCATAAAGCGTTGTTTCAGGGATGCTATGTCCTTTTTACTTCTTCCAAGGAAGAGGACGTCATCGACGTAAACAATAACTACGATTGTTTTGTCTTCATTCACAAACAGACCTGAGTCTGATTGAAGTCGTATGCAGCCAAGAGAGCTCATAGACTTATCCAGCGCTCTCCACCAAGCGAGTGCAGCTTGTTTAAGTCCGTAAATAGCTTTCCTAAGGCGCATGACTTTGTTTTGTTGGCTAGGGTCTTTAAACCCTTCAGGTTGTTCCATGTAGAGTTCCTCATCGAGGTCTCCATACAGGAAGGCAGTTTTGACGTCAAGTCCGGAGATGTGCCATTCCTTCAGCGCTGTAAGCGCGAGCATCATCCGGACGGTCTCAAACCGTACCACTGGCGAGAATATTTCGTCATAATCTATGCCTTCAACCTGTGAAAAGCCTTTGGCGACTAGCCTGGCTTTCTTTCGGCCATCCGACTTTAAGTCGAATACCCATCTATTCTTGATCACCCTTCTGCCTTTCAGCGGGTTAACAAGATCATAGACACTGCATTTGCGAAGAGAGGCAAGCTCTTCTTTGCACGCATTACGCCACTCCTCCTGGGGTTCACTTGGCATTTGGAGAATGTCCCGATAGGTCCATTCACGAATATTAGAGGTATCAGGTGACTCTAGATCCAATGGTGAAACTGCTTTGGCGAGCAGAAGATCTAGAAATTTGACTCCCCCTTCCTGAGCTAGGCGGATCAGAAGTTGCTGATCTACTTCGTCTGAATCATGCGGATTATCACTCCGTGCACTGGAAGAATCAGAATCGGCTGGGTCAGGATCATCACCTGAGGCCGTCTGTTCTGGACGTAGACGCTGCTGGGAGCTACCCTGCTGCGGCTGTGTCAACTGTCGCCATGTGCGAGTCCGCACAATGTCTCGAATAATCGTAGTAGGAGGCCTATCTCCATAGACATTATCAGGACGAGTAACTGGTTTCCTTATACGCCCCGATCTCCTAGGTTCACTAGGACCAGGTACTGGATACGGGGGTAAAGGCAGAGGTAGCTGCGATCCAAGCCCTCTAGTATGACTACTAGGAGGGGGTCCAGCGGCAGCCAATGGTTCGGAGTGACTTCCATTACTCATGGGCTGACCGACGGTGAGAGTCTTTTATATGTCATGGGCCAGCCGACGTCGGCCGACGCCTGAGATTTCTTCCGAGACTCATGGGCCAACCGATGTCGGCTCGGAGACATTTATTCCGGAGTTGTACTCCGAAGGAGAATTCCTGAGACTGCACAGGCATTTCCAGGTGTCAAGAAATCATTGCTCCAGAGCTGGATTCTGGAGGAAACACTCCGAGATTATGTGTGCATAATGGAATGTATAAACATGTGCAGGTCCGAGGAATATTGCACATGTTCTGGAGGAACAACTCCGAAACACTCCGAGATTATGAGGGTGTAACAGAGTGTGCAGGTCTGAGGAATGTTACACATGTTCTGGAGGAACAACTTGAACTCAAAACCACTCCGAGACTATGAGGATATAATGGAGTGTATAAACATGTGCAGGTCAGAGGAATACTCCACATCTGCTGGAGGAACAACTCTGAAACACTCCGAGATTATGAGGATATAATGGCGTGTATAGACATGTTGTACGAGCTTGAAAGCGCGTGAGTGAGTAAGAGAGGGCTGAGGATGGGACTAGGCAGAGGAAGGGGAAAGAAGGGAGTTGTCGCTGAGTCTTTGTTGGAACGAGGGCCCAAATCGTGAACGTCGAATGAACGAGCGATCCCGAGACTTTAGAGGATGGTTAAGAACAAGTCGAGCGAGGCCCGAAACGCGCGTAGCGGTAACGCGGACGATAACTAAAGAGGGGGCAAGAAGGGGCGATGAGTCGATGAAGTCGAACGGGTGTCTTCGATTTAGACCTGCCCCGTCGAACTGATACCTGTTTCACGCGAGAGAAAGGAGACGAGAATCGAATAAGATGCAGGGAAAAGAAGATGACATTGTTGAGCGCAAGACCGAGTCCTTATATACTACGTGTACTGTAAGTAAGGGGAGTCGTCGTCGCAAACGCTAAGTCGAAAGTTGTGAGGGATAGTAAGTGAGAGTGGGGGAAAGTAAAGCAAAAGAGTCCAACGGAAAGCGAGAGACTACGAGAGACTGACGGTTGTAAGGCTAAGGTAAGGTCCTGTCCCTGGCGCTAGTGGCGTCGTCGGCGTGTACTGTACTCGGGCAAGCGTCGAGGTGAAACGGGGGAGTAAAGCGAAGAAGGAGAATGGTGACAAGGAAGAAGGAGAATGGCGACAAGGAGTCTAACCAGTTGAAGGAGAGAGGTTGAAGAGGCAACGCGGGTGGCGTCGACGAGGCGCACTAAGTCGAGGAACGAGGGTGAGATGTTTTAAGAAAATAAAGAAAAGCCGGGCGCGCCTTTGTCCGAGACAAAGACCGCCGCTCTAGACCGCTCAACGGTCGTGGGTGTAGACATGCACCGAGATCCCGGGTTCTGAGGGCAGCAAAAGTGACGGAGGGATGGAGTGGAGAATGATGGAGAGGGCTTTCCGAGGCAGGCCCCTTGACGACGTCGCGGATGAAGAGTCGTTGAGGGATAGTGGATGATCGAGAGTCGGAATCGGGAATGTTAATCATATTTGGCCATAGAAAAGAGCGACGAGGGTTGAGACGAGATGATGGAGAGACAGAAGAGTG
>JAKELH010000543.1:0-51558 GCA_021525015.1 Lactarius pseudohatsudake | reverse complement strand
GAGTCTGTGAATGTGATCAAGTGCTTTCATGAGGATGGGCGCGAATTGTTGAGAGTGATCGCGGTATCCCTGGTGGGGTCCAGCCTATCGGGGTCCCATGGCGGTGAAGTCGACTGATTCTTCTGAAAACTTGTCCATCGATTCTGAAGAAGCTCCGGTCTCCTTTGCGGTGTCATGTACAACTTGATGGACGTCGTCTGAAACAGCGGAACCCAGCTTTGAAAGACGTCGTGCAATCTTGATCCTCATCAAATGGAGCGTCTCGCTTGGAAAGTCCCTTTCGATGCACATTCGGAGGAGGTGGGCATGGAAAAAAAGCATAAATGTCTTGTACACGTCGGAGTCTACGGATGTTTGGAGGGCCACCTTGATGACGAGCCACAATGGCGATCGGCGCCAGGGTTTGTATGCGTCCTTCCAAAGGACCTCATCCGCTATCCGCTTCGTGATACGATCTACAGAGGCCGGTTGACCAAAGCCTCTTAGAATCCCCACCAACAGTTCAGATATATATCGTGGGTGCGTGGTCTCGCGGGCTTCGCGTACAGTGGATCCCGCCTTTGTTGTAGTCGCGGTAGAATCCAATACATCGATATCCATTTGAATGAGAAATGAGGCGAGCTCTGGAAGAAAAAAATTGTTCGCGAAGATCTCGGAGGAGACTTGGACCGCAGGACCGGGATAGGAGCAAAGGAGCTTTCCGTGGGTAGACATGACGAC
The DNA here is from genome assembly GCA_021525015.1 of Lactarius pseudohatsudake. Classification (NCBI taxonomy): domain Eukaryota; kingdom Fungi; phylum Basidiomycota; class Agaricomycetes; order Russulales; family Russulaceae; genus Lactarius; species Lactarius pseudohatsudake. The sequence continues at coordinate 50,838 of JAKELH010000543.1, read as the reverse complement.
GCTGGCCTGCGGGGAGACCTCGAACATCTCGAATCGAACATGGTCGATAAAGACGCGAACTAAAATAGCGGCGTTCTGAGCTCGAATGTGCATTACAAAGACATCTGAATGCGAAGGTGAACAGCGATGCGACATGCGAGTGATAATAAAGCCCACCTCCGACAGTAAGATCTGACAAGACACCTTGGAGTTGCGCTGCTGTCAGCGGGGCCCTCGCAGAGCGGTGGATAGATCTTATCATCTTCTGCATGCGGGTCCATACGAGCTCCTGAGAGGGTGGGAGGTACGGGCGGAAAGCAGCTGCAGCGTGTATGAGGATGTGGCACAATGCCATATTCGTCCCACATTCAGCTTCCTCTTCCGGGGACTTTTGGGGAAGCTTCGGGGGAAGAAATACGTGCTCAACTATAGAGCGCAGGGCATGAGAATCAATATCAGTTAGTGAGAGAGACATGGGGAAAGTGGGCGAATGAAAGTTGGGCAAAACCCTCCCCACAGGCGACCAGGTCACTAATACCGCCACCGTAAGCGCCGTTAATCAACAAAGGGGACGAATCGGGCACATCATAACTTAGTACATGCACATGATCAATGGGCGCCAGATGTTACCAGGGAATGGTGATCTGGGAAAGAATTAGCAAAAGATCTCGAGATAACGCGCCTCAGGCTCTGATCTTGTCCGTCGCATTCGTGGTCGAATGTGAATCACATCCACTCCAGACTACTGCCAGTGGAAGAGTTCCCGAAGACTACATGCATCCCATTGAATGCCGGTTGTTACACATCCAACGGGATAGAACCGACACCTAAGATCAACAGATACGGTGCCAAGGAGGCCATACATAGTGCATACTTCGAGCAACACTATTGGTGGGGACGAACTAATGGACGCGAAGTCTGGAGTTAGCTCTTTGGGAGTCAGAGAAATCAACGTCACTGCTGAAACTTCGATTAGCGTCACGGTTCCATTCGACGGAAAACAATACCGTGACCGCTGAGTACCATGGTGGGATGTGCCTGACTTACAGCTGGGCCAGCGAAAACTAGGCCTATTTCCTCTTGCGGAATACAAATTCGTCTCCTCTTGTTCACGACACCCAGCGTAAATCCCGCGTAGCCTCAAACGCGCATGTTGGTTTCCTTCATTGGCAAGTCGCGTGATCATACGACATACCGAGGCGCGGTAAGGCAAAGGTTTACTGTATTACAGCGAGATCCATACACTGTAATTCCAATTTCCACCATCAGCGATTGTCCGAATTCGTTCCAAGTCTATCCGACCTCTAACCTTCTTACAGGAAACCCGCGCACTTTCCAGGCCCGAAACCGGTCCATACACTACGTGCCTTGCTACGTGCCACCCGAACCCGACTGAAGGCGTCACGCAACACAACCACGAAACTCTAGGCGTCTGACGCCAGGTGTCAACTACCCCGCATTATTGCCAACGAATAGGCACAACCGGCTAGGATGCCTGATGGACGCGAGCCTAACGGCTTGCAAACTTTCATTATTATTACTTAGTACACGCCTCCCAAATGTAGTCTCGGCTATGACCGGTCTGTACAGTACGCATCCCGGGATATAACGGGTCTTGTAACGGTTCAAAAAAAAAAAAAGTCTATCCGACCAACAGATGCATACGGCAGGAGGGACGACGCGGTCAGTTACACCGAACGGAGACGCTTCGACCTTCGACCTTCAAGAATGCAGAATGCACATCGCGAATTGAGTACGAAGAAAATCCTGACGCGCAAGCAGTCGGCTATATCCGAAGCCTTATGATAATATGATCTGGCTCGTCACGCAAACTCCTCAAAGCAATGGCCCTTCTCTCGCTCTAATATCAAGTGGCAAATCTACGGTGATTCTTTCGAAACCAGGAACTCGTATATTCTACCTTAACCATCGAAAACGCGACGACTCCGACTCTCGTGATTCAGGGTCCCACGATCTCGAGTTCGACCTACGACATAAACTCGCCGCTCAAGGAACGAGCATCCAAAACTCGTCCAAGGTGCGTCTTATCAGCCCATTCCCTTCCTTCGCAATCCCGTCAACCTCTTGAACATAGCTATTACGCTGACGGAAAACGGCGAGCTTTTGCCCGTACGATACTCCGGACGCACGAACCCATCGACCTCGATCTGCTTCGCACCCGGATGTGCCGTGCCTAGCGCAAATAACACACACACCCCTCGTACTCCTCTCTGTTGTCGAAATAGAGTTGGCCCGCAAACGATTCAACACTGTTCGCGTGTGTACTGGGGCTATCCACCCTGTCGTCGGCGACTCTGGGATGGTGTGGAATGTGAGGTCCGAGAAGGACCGCATGGAGGCAGTGACTCGTGGTGCGTAGATATGCAGTCGCACCTTGTCGCTCTTGCGTATGATTGGGAGCAGCTTGTTCGCCTCATACGGACTAACGACGATCACGGCGCTGTCCTTCCCAAATCCGCTCGATAGGACCCAATTAACGGGCCGGAGATAGTCTGTCAGGCGCTCGTCACCGGGGTACTTCGTTGTGGTGGCAAAATCAACCGTCGCAAGTGGAGACGGAGACCACTCTGTTGTCGAATCCAATGCCTTGTCGATCCCGGTGGGTACGAGTAGTGGTACGATGTGCGTCAAATTCTCAGGGAGTTTTCCAGTACGGACGAATGTGCGGATGTCGTTGTGGATGGTGTGCGTTGCGGGTTTAACCTTCGGTGGGCGTTCCACCTGACGCTCCCGCTCAACCTCGTGATTCACCTCCCGTTCCTGCTCTTCCGCCATCCTAATATCGGCCAATTGAGTTACTCCAAGACGATCCAGCTGGTCACGCAGAGATGGTATGTCTTTTGTTTTCCGGTACAGCCCAGCATCTTGTGCCTTCAAAACCGGGTCGTACATTTCTTCCAGAGTTCTTGATTCGGTTTGTAACCAGGCACCCTTCAGAACTGTTAGGTCACCGAAGGAACAGTATTGTTTGTACGCCGAAAACCGCCGGTGGTGGTCGACCCCTTGTTGAGCCCAGTGCGGGAGATGGTGAGCAATATCCTCGCAGGTCTCGTGCATGGCCCAACGGAGTATGTCGATTACGCGTATCCCATCTTCGGACTCCTGACCTCTTGGAATAAGGCCGCGAATGCGACGGTCGACTTCTCCTGGTGCAAAGAACATCACAGATTGTCCCTTCCCTAGCTGCCGCATCCGCATACATCCTACATCCGCTTAGCCTAATTCCCTCTCATTTGTGTAAAACTCACCTTGTACCAGTCTATCTTTAGTGACCTTCGGCCCCAGCGTGACCGCCGCGCGGGTCCCACGAGGGAGCTTCAGATCGGTCCCTCGTGTATGTGCGTCATCAAGGTATACGATGCACTTGTCCAGCTGTCGATTAAATGGAGAGGAGGTGAACGGTTCGATTGTCCCGTCCCGGGTGAGCACGGTGAGGTGATCCGATTCGTTGAAAAAGAGCCGCTGAGACATGACGCGTAAGGGAGAGCCAGTGACGCGCAAACTCTTCATTCTGGAGCTCTAGCATTTGGGCTCCAACGTCCAATAATACTCGTATCTCGGGATCTTGTCTGACTATTCGCTGCAAGAAAGCTTCCGCGGATTCGCGTTCGCCGTTGTTACCTTCGGTACACTCATAGTGGCTGTTTTCTGGCTGGAGAAGGTACTGCAAGACAAGCGCATTGGTGCTCAACTGGGAGACGGGATCCTCCTGAGTTATTGATGTCGGCAAGAGATACCGGTTATCGTTCGTGCCGCTGAAACCGGTTGTCACATTTGATTTGTCTTCTACCAGATCCCAGGCCGACGTGGAAAGTTTATGAGGGAACTCCTTGGCCGCGCGAGGAAAGACTACTTGGGACAGATAGAAATCTATGACTCTTGTATTCCTCGAGTATAGCGGAACAAGGTGCTCGTCGATTTGAGTGTTGTCGTCGTATTTACGCACGCCGTTAATCTGCTGTAGCCAATTAGGAATGTCTTCCCTAGATTTGACCCACTCGTCGTACTCCATGTCAGGATTATCGAGCTTGGCGAGAAGATCGAAGCACTGAAGCACTTGTTCCTTCGTTAAGCCACCATAGTAATAACTAAGGCAAGTCAACGCGATGGCCACGTCCGGGTGACCGAACTCGGCTCTCGGGCTTGGCACGTCCTGCATTCACCATTAGCCGCATTCCTTGGTCGGGCCGCTAGGTGTGCTTACCTTTGCACGATATGGTACGGCTAATAGCGTCCTCCTGGGATCGAGACCATAGTCTACTCTCCACCTACGCTCCTTCAGCACGTAGGCAAGCACCCCGTCGTCATAGACCAGCAGCCCACGGAGCAAAAGAATTCCGCTCCATAGGGTTGTTCCAGCGCAGCGCGAATGGATCAATTCATGATCTTCGTCAGAAACCTCCTTCTGGTGATGAAGCGACGAGTAGCCTCGTGAAGTTCGGGGAAATTATCCAGTGAAAGCGCAGACAAACGGCCTTTCAGAGCATCCTCGGTAATGATATCTGACATCTGCCGAGAAACCCTTCGATCGAGCACTCGCATGGTAGGAAATCCTTTCTTTGTTTGATCGTGTTCGAACATCTGCGGAAAACTGGAGTGTAACTGCGCGGCATGTTCTCGTAATAGGCCGAACACCTGTTGCGTCGTGGACCAACGATTTGGGTGATCTTCAACAGGCATTTGCTCGCCCGCGGTGTAGACTAATTGATATCGAACGTGCAGGATCTCGTCACTCTCGTCAAGTACATCGCGCGATATACTGAGCCAACCAGCCTTGTAGGACGTTGGCGACGGGGGACTTCTCGGGGCGGTCATTGGATGTTATGAGAGTATCAACGCACATCAACTTCTGCGAGAGTAAATGTTCGGGTTGGGCGACAAGAATACCGCCCTCAGCGGCACATTGTCTATATAGGGTGCTGATGCTCCGGACCACGGAGGCGTTCATTCGAAGCCTTCGAGAGAACGGAACATAGAAAATACGTCGGTCAGCGAGACCAGAAAGTCTGCCGAGTAGCAGTTGGAACATTTGATTCGATAGAGGTTTGAGCGTCACTATTCTCGTGAGGTCTGAACCATTGGCCAGCGCCGCAGCAACGAGAGGTACAATAACAGATGACTTCCCCTCTCCCATGTTGAGTTGAAACGATGCACTGTGCTGACATGAAGGAGATCTCATTTCGCGTGCAATCGCTAGTTGCAGCGGACGTGCCAAAAAGTTCGCGTCGATCTAACGATGCTGCCTGTTAGTGTCTGAAAGTTTCACAGGTAAATTGACTAACTTGTATCAGAAGCCAGTCCGGAGAACAAGCCGCGGCTACATCCTTACAAACAGTTTCCGCTTCTCGGAGGAGTTCCTCGTGCCGGTGTCTCGACCAAAGCTCAAGCAGGCGCTGAGATTGTTGATACTTGAGGAACGCTACTGCATAGCGGGTGATGGCGTGTTTCCACTGGTCGGTCAGTGTGTGGACGCGATCCCTGGACAGCTCTCGTAGGATAGATCGTGGCGTTATTCGAGGCCAAAGACCCGAGACGCTAACGACAATTTCCTGCTTCTGAGATGGCGCTAGAGCTTCCGAAGCTCAGAAAATATTGCGTCCTTCCTTCAGAGCATAGGTCGCGATATTTGAGTAAAGCCTCCTGACGAGGAACGCTGCGCTGAACGAGGACAGAAGCCCCTTTTTCCAGTAAATCACGGTAACTCTTGTTCAGATCTTCCCCATAAAGCTTTAGTAAGGGCTTCACAGAATCTCGGAACTCCTGAATAAGAGAACTGAGATCGTCTTCCCTGGATGGTGATGGCAAGGGTGGTGTGTCACTTTCAGTCGCCATCGTCACAGTCGTAGGTGGCATAGCGTAGTCGGGTGATGTCAGTGGTCGTGGGAAGTTAGCTCGAGACATCAGTACTTCTCGAAGCGATGGAGGTGAAGCTTTTGGTGATCTCGCACTGAACTGGGGAGAAAACACGTAGGGCGCGACAGGGGGAATACTGGTCCCGTAAAGGTCTAAGATGGCTTGCACACGATTGATATGGTTCCTGAAAACAATGTTCCGGGAAATCGATTGCAGGTAATCCTCAACGCGTTCCCGGCAACCTTGTGTGTCGAACCATTTCGATGAAAGGTCAAAGTGTATTTCGGGCCACCGTGCCACCATCGATTGAGCAGCCTCTAGCGTTTTGTGATTGGTGATCCTGAAATATTCCTGCCTTCGATCCTGGGCTGCCTGGTACCAGCCAACTGCTTCCTCCTCGAAAGTTTGCGCCGGAACCTGATCAATCGGACGACGAAACTGACATATCATACTTTGCAAACGTGCGCGGTCTGGTTGCGTGCCATCTGAAAGTTCATAGTGAGGTGTTGAAGGATGCGTAAGACTAAAGAATCTTTGGTCCGTGGCAAAAATTAGAACAAGCGGAGCGATATCTGCACGATCGGAACTGCTGAAGCTTGCCGCGGAAAGGCTGAACGCCAGTTTGATCTTGGATTCTTGAGGATCGTGATATAACGCCGCCTCCTGACAGATATCGTATATACCGAGCCAGTCCTTTGCGGCGTCGAAAGTAAGCCAGTATCGACTATAGCGTAGTGAAATCTGCTCGTGGGCTGGCCCAATTGATGTCCATGATTGCATTTCACCCCATAGGTCAAGCCATTTATGAGGAAGATAGGGCCGAGCATTCCATATAGACCGTGACATCTGGTAGGCAGCACTCTCAGCGCCTTTCCCATCAACTATATCCCTCGACTCGTACATGGCGTCCTCTGGAATCGAAGAAGACGAGTGTCTTAAGCTTTGCAAGTCATGTGGGTAGTACACCCTGTTACGAGAGGCTGAGCGTTTCAGCAGTGATGCGTTTTGAGAGGGTATATTCAAGACGACGGGTTTGTCATAGAGTGCCTCCACCGCACGCGCGTGATCGAGAATGGAAAGTACAGCCGTGTGGAAGTCGTGGTGCTGTGAGAGAACGGGAAGGTCGTTCCATTCCACCGTAACCATCGACTGTAGATGTGGCGGGTAATATACTCTACTTGGTGTCAAGTCGCTTATGAGATCCAAAAACTTTGCGTCATCCTTGTCTAGTCGTTGAAATGAGAGAAAAGCGGCGCTTTGCAACATGTTCAGGGATTCTTCAGTTCCAGTATGCCCAAGTAACGGGTCGGGGAGGCAGTGGCTCGTAAGCGCGTGCAAATAACATTGGTATAGTTTGCTACGCAGGCTCACATTTCCAGTGAGGCGTCCCAGATCGGTGTCGATGGTGTACTCATGCCAGTCGACATGCCGCGCCGTTCCCGTCGTTATGGAAACCATGGAAAAGTCGCCATCCGCACCGAACGTAATTTTCCCCTGTGGAATAATGACCCGTCGCGGCATCTCCGAAGACCCGTTGCTTGGGCGCAAGACAAGTTGATTTTTGAGTCCGAACATGGTTCCGGAAGACTGAAAGTCATCAACGACGTAGCCCGGCATGCTTCGGCACTCCAATTCCGAGTTCTGATTGACGACGAAGAATACAAGGCGCAACCGCCTGAGGGAAGCTTCTAGTGTTTGGTTTGTGTGCGTATACGTAATGATAATACGCTTCGGAGATTCCACCGCCGAGAGTTGGCCGGATATTATCCGAAATGTGGCGGAACGAATATCGATCAGATCTACTGGGGCAGCGCCATCGCTAGAAACACTGCGGAACACGGCCCGGGCACCATCTGCCAAAATATTGACACGGAGTCGCCAATTAGACGGATTTGGAGTCCAGGGGGATTCAACGGGGCGGAATTCGACTTCTCCGGTACTGAGGTCGAGCCAGTGTACGCAGTCGTCTACAAAGGCCGTCGGGAAATCGCCAACGAATACTGTGCGTGGTACCAACTGTAAGAAGCGAGAGTCTTCTGGTCGTCGAGCTTGCAGGGTTAGATCTCCATCACGCAGCGAAAAGTATAACTTTAGATCGCATTAGCCGCTGCCGACATCAATAACGATAATAACCTACCTGATACCCCGACACATTCGACCGAGTCATAAATTCCATGCCAGGGATGTTGGCAGGAATTACGTCGAGAATCCGCTGGGAGGAGTACATGAATACGTGTGAAGAAGTGGGGACATAACGATAACACTCACGGCACCTAGGACACTTGCGTACGTCGAATGTTTGATAATCTCTTGCGGCAGTTTCCAAGGGGCTTTCCGTCAATGAGTAATTGCCCGGTCAACAGATCGTAATGAACCTCTTGTCCGCCTTCTACGATACAGGAGATCCACCGTGAGTTAGGACTGGGAAGTATGTGCCAATCCGAAGAGGTCTGCCGACGGAACGCCGGCCATAGACTTGCAACGCCAGTATCGAAGCCCGTTGGGTTTGACTCTACGCCTGGTGGAAAATTGGCTCAAGGAAATGAAGCAGCCGGCGATGACGATCGAGAAGTCGAGGCAGTATAGCCAGAGTCGTCGTCTTCAGAGTCGGTGGATGTTGTCGTGAACAATCACGTCGCAACGCACAGCTTGGGCAAAATCCGAGTCATCAGACAGTGTCCAGGGGACGTGCTCCGGGGCAAACATCGTAGGTGGAGAAACATTTCGCTGCCAGTGTACACAGACGTCGACGCAAATTGGTGCGCGACGTTTCGTCATGAGTGTTATCCAGCTTCGAACAAAGCTCGCTGATCCACTGATGTGCTACGCTCCGGGCCTTCTGCAGCAATGCGTAGGCTCTTGTTTTGACAAATATCAGGACCACGAGCAGAAGAGAGGAGGCGGCTAGTAAGGAGAGCTAGAGATTGTTGAAGTAAAGGCAGCGGGCAGCGAAGGGGGAGTCTGACATACCGATAGTCCTGATGGTGACTTCCTCTAACCAGTTAGCTTTTACCCTTTCGAGGAGGGTGTCTAGTTCTTTTAGGAGGGTCTTTCTAAAGCCGCGGGAGCTAAGCGAGAGGTGCCATTCGCGTACATCGTCCGACAATGGGCCAAGTTGCCACGCTGCCTGCGTAATCAACGTATGCACCTCCTCGCGGCGAAATGGAAGCGAGGGAGATGGTATCTCCCTCATTATGTTCAACCATTGTAAACGTGGCCCGCTGCGCAACCCGGCAAACGCCATGTACTCATGAAGGCTCAGCTCCGGGGGGCAGTCAGCTTGAGAAGCGATCGTCGCATTCGAAGTATTGATGCTCCCAGACACGAAGGAATGAGTTTGCTGTAAGGGGTCGATGTGGGGATAGGAGGTGCACAGGTGTCTGCAATGGTAGATTCGAAAGGGCCTGCTGCCCATAATGCGCTGGTACGGTCAAACAACTTGAACGACAGCCCGTTGTTGAGTAAAACGTCAGAAATATCAGCGGGAATATCAACACTCTTGTAGTGAGTTTGGTCGGAGAACGATTTCGTGGTGGACGCAATCGTGATTCGGTGATAATCGTGACGTACTGCCCAATGTCTTAGACCAGAGTAGACGTCTAAGAGAAGCTTGGGTTCAGCGCGGTCAGTAGGATTGGGCATCTCGATGTCGTAGAGAATCTTGTAGGTTATCTCCCGCCAAGTGGAAAACGCACGTGGCGGAGAAAGCTCGAAAACTACAAACTGTGCTTCGAGTGGTGCTTGTGGGAGTGGCCATTCATGGACGCGAATATTCAGCCCATCAGCCTCGGCATTCGTTTCACATTTTCGACAATACTGTCTCCTCGCCCAGCTGCCAGTGTAGCAAGTGTGTTCCATCCTTGATTCCGCGTTCTTCAGTGACTTCCACTCCTCGTTCAAGGCTCTCAGCTCGGCATGCTTTGCCTCTCGCTCCCGCCAAGCACGTTGGTCAATATCGGTGTAGAGCCGTTGTAACTTTGGAGAATCACGGTAATACTGTACAGCGAACGACGATTCAGTGGCATTGTCGGAGAAAATGGATGTCGCGGAAGTGGCCTCCTCGTGTCGCTGAAAAATATACTTCTCGATGAGTTTGGCACGCCGCAGGGAACCGGAACGATGAAGGAGTAGGGGATGAAAGAAATCTCGAGGAATTTCCGGTGAATAAGACCTTAAGAGGGGACATCGTCGGATGGCCAAAGTATCCAGTGCTTTCCAAAGGTCCAGGACGGTCAAAATCATAACGGATTTCTCCTCTGGATTGGCTCCGTAGATATCTCTCGCGCTGGCGACATACTGTTCGACACAGGACGCGATCACATCTGAAGCGTCGTCGCCATGCGGAAATGAATCAACCCAAGAATCCAGATATCTCTCGACGGACGACTCAAAGTCCGCGAGAGCAGTGCGCTTATCGTTGGCGACAGCCTTGTTGAGTCGGCCGCCTGAAAACTGACGAAAGTCGGCTGTATTAGCAAGGCGTGGCTGGTGAGAAGGGCTAAATGGCATCGGCGAGTAGCCGTGAAGTGAAGAATCAAGTGCTTTCGTGATGTATGTGCGGGAATTGTTGAGAGTGATTACGGTGTCCCTGACGAAGTCCAGCTCATCGGGGTCCCACGGCGGTGAAGTTGACTGGCTCTTCTGAAAACTTGCCCATCGATTCTGAAGAAGCTCCTCGGTCTCCTTTGCGATCTCATGTACAACTAGACAAACACCGTCTGAAACAGCGGAACCCAGCTTTGAAAGACGTCGCGCCACCTTGATCCTCATCAAATGGAGCGTCTCGCTTGGAAAGTCCCTTTCGATGCACATTCGGAGGAGGTGGACATGGAAAAAAAGCATAAATGTCTTGTACACGTCGGAGTCTACGGATGTTTGGAGGGCCACCTTGATGACGAGCCATAATGGCGATCGGCGCCAGGGTTTGTATGCGTCCTTCCAAAGGACCTCATCCGCTATCCGCTTCGTGATACGATCTACAGAGGCCGGTTGACCAAAGCCTCTTAGAATCCCCACTAATAGTTCAGATATATATCGTGGGTGCGTGGTCTCGCGGGCTTCGCGTACAGTGGATCCCGCCTTGGTTGTAGTCGCGGTGGAATCCAATACATCGATATCCATTTGAATGAGAAATGAGGCGAGCTCTGGAAGAAAGAAATTGTTCGCGAAGATCTCGGAGGAGACTTGGACCGCAGGACCGGGATAGGAGCAAAGAAGCTTTCCGTTGGTAGACATGACGACGCTGGCCTGCGGGGAGACCTCGAACATCTCGAATCGAACATGGTCGATAAGCACGCGAACTAGAACAGCGGCGTTCTGAGCTCTAATGTGCATTACAAAGACGTCTGAATGCGAAGGTAAACAGTAGTGCGACATGCGAGTAGTAATTAAGCCCACCTCCGACAGCAAGATCTGCTAAGGCGCCTTCAAGTTCCGCTTCCACGAGCGGAGCCCTCGCAGTCCGGTAGATAGATCCCATCATCTTTTGCATACGGGTCCATACGGGCTCCTTGGAGGACGGGAGGTACTGGTGGAAAGCTGCTGCGGCGTGTACGAGGATGTGGCACAATGCTACATTCGTCCTAACTTCAGCTTCTCCTGCTAGGGCCTCTTGGGGAAGCTTCGGGGGCAAAAATACGTGCTCAACAACAGAGTGCAAGACACCAGAATCAATATCAATTAGAGACATGGGGAGAGGTGGTGAATGAAAATGAAAGATGGGAGGAACCCTTCCCGCTGGTCATTAATACCGCCACCAAGAGCCGCCACCGGAAGCGCCGTGCATAAACAAAGGGGACGAATCGGGCACAGTACCTGCACATGGCCAGTAGGCGCCAAAAGTTCAGGGAGATTCTGGAGGGAATTGGCCAGAGATCTCGGGATGCGCGCCTCTAATCTCGTCCGTCGCGTTCGTCTATCTGTCACGTTTCATAGCCCACACCACGAGGTCGTGACGGCGAGGCATAAGGCTACCCGTCGTCTGCCTTTTTTAGATACCGACCAAAGCGGGAACCTTTCATATAAATGGGTTCAAAAAAAAAAGCGGGAACCTTCCTTGTCACGGAAAAAGACAGGGACGTCCCATTACGGACGAAGTGAGATGAGATGTCACGCCAGATGTGATGTCGAATTCACACCCACCCCAGACTATTGGAAGAGTGCTCGAAGACGTCTCATTTGATGTCAGTTGTTACACCCCTCGACACCTAAGTTACAAGGCAATCAGTAAATACGGTACCAAAGGAGGCAGTACATACTTTGAGTCAAGCTTCGAGTCGATTCCTAATAATATTTTTGGTGGGTACGAACTAATGGGTAGGAAAGTCGGGAATTAGATCTCTGGGAATTAGAGAAATTACATAGAGCCCTACTGTACTAGAAGACCAACTTTATTGCGAACGACACCTGAACTTGAAGGTTTCAATGGAAACAACACCAGTGATCAAATAAATCTGAGTCTGACTTTCAGCGCTTCGGTTATCAAACCGAGCCGGTCCCCTTGCGGAATGCAAATTCGTCTCTTCCTGTTAGAGTGGAGCCCAGGCATGGGATGATCGCAACACCCATCGTAAACCCTTGCACTATAGCCTGCCAGTAGAACGTGTTGGTTGGCCTTCCCTCGGTTTGCACGACGTGCTGAGGGTTTCAGGTAATGTTTATTGACAAACCCAACCTGACTGACACCTTGTGCCACCTAACTTACGACGGGTAGAAAAGGGGCGAATTCTGCAAGGAATTCTGGATCAAGGTGAGGAAGCGCGAAGACACGCCCGACTCACGGCCCTTGATGGTGAACCTGAGCCCTGGTTGTTCGCTGTGCTAGTCACGTCCATCGGGTCGACACCGTCGTTTGGTGGGTACGTTCCATTCCTCGACACAAGGTTGCCAGGACGCCTGCCGCGTGACGTTATTTGCATCCGCGCTTGCGTGGGATTCGAGGTGGCCACAAAAAAAACTTCGAGATGAAGGAGGGCTGTGGAGACGAAGAAATAATAGTGCGCCCGGAAGAGAAAGGAACTCAAACAGCAGGTCGTTGTGCAACGCGTTCACAAGGCCCGTTGTCACACAAGGGCGGGGGGGTTCAATTTGGCGCGGGTTCCAGGCCCGCTCGAAGCACGACTTGAGCTCGAGCTTGAACGACGATGACGACATGAGTCCCCCGAATTGAACATTACTTGCATAATGAAAATAATTTATTTCTCTGTCGGCCGAACTGAAAAAAAGAGAGATAAGTTCAAGTTTCCAGGGCCTGCCAGAAGCAAGGCCTCAAGGCCTAAATACCGACCTGAAATGTCGGAGTGCTGGAGTGCCTAGCCTGATGGGTGAAAGTTCCATACTGTACGCACTGTACGGCCAGTCGAAATGGGTACGACGCAGTACCTGAAAAGGGAATAGTGGAGGCGGCAGTAGGATCAACGAGTGCCAGCCTGAGTGACGTAGAAGCGATCCCGGGGGTGGGATCGGCGTTAGGCGTGTACTGTGGTAACGCCGAAGGACTAGAACGTGGGTCTGTGACCACCACAATTACCGTAAGATCGATGTTTCTATGTCCCGTACAACTCGCAGGTCGCCGGTACCTCGTAGATCATCAGCCCATCTCGGGTTCTACACACCCCAGATTCTTCCATTCTTCCATTTTCAAATTTCAGGCACAATTGTGGAGGTCGTACTAACTGACAATTGGAGCCACACAGTACAGTACAGTATGGATTGTGTACCGCTCAGCCTTGTGGCGATTTGATCACTGGTAGCTTCACCATGCACGTCATTTCCGCTGTCTTAAGCCCACTGCCCAGCGAGGAGATCGGATGGAGAGCTCGAGCTGGCGTATGTGTCATCCGATAAGGACTCAGACACGATAGCGCGCGCTCGCATACGTACAGTGCAGAATACATTACTGTACTGCCAAGAATTCTACGTATCATGTGGTGTGAAGAGAGAAAAATGCCGCAGACAAACTTTTCGCCCAATTCGGGAAAGGGCCACAGAAGTTTCGAAGAACTGCAAAAGCGGCGTTGCCCACCCACGTCACTTTTTCGCAAGCATCACGACTTTGTAACCCACCACGTTCGACGGTGTTGCTATATTTTCATGACCCAGCCCTGGGCCGTCTGAAAGTTTCGAGCTGTCAACTGACTCAGACTCTGTCACCTCATTGTCAGGCGAGGCGAGAACTGCCGCCCTCGCCGGGTATTACACTGAACTCCTGGGGCGCCGTTGACCTTGGGAAATGAAGAGTTGATATGCACCAAAGCAGAATTTGTCAGACTCTTTTTGGTGACCTAGACCCGGACCCGGGAGATAAGACCATACTCAGGCTGGTCGTCCCAGCAAGTCGCACACTGAATTCGCGGATTGTCTAGGCTCGCGCCGATTCGGAAATGGAATTTGACTCATTTCACCATAACGCCGCACTGGCATGGCAGATGTCAGTGCGCCTTGTGGAGATTCCACATTCAATTTTGGACCCTCATAAGACTGCGGACTGAGTTCGTCGACGAGGTGGGTTTAATCGTCCATCACTCCGTCACCGGTGATTAAATCACGGGAACAAAGACCAGCTGCGCTCACATATCGGGATTCACCATCTCATACCCTTAAAGCAAGCGAAGTGTATTATTGATCAAGAACTTCTTTCAGAATCGCCGAGGGTCCCGTGCTACGAGACATTCATACGGTATGGGAACCTTTTGGTTGTGCAACATAACATATGACGTACCAGGGTGTCCAGCATGGTCGTCTCGCACGACCAACGTCGAACGGTTACTATTACGTTTACATAGAACGGAGATACATGCTCCATGTTCAGAACAGTCATCCCCTGTACAAAACAGGTCATATGAATCGCTGAACGGGCTCTTGGATCCTAGGACTCGGAGACGCCACCGGTCGGCCTACCCCAATCATCATATCTTGCATTCGATAAGCCGAACCCAAACTGGGACCGCCCTTTCACCACCTTGAGCTATAACTATTGGTCTTGTTGCTCTTCATTCTCTTGAAATATAATTCCTTGTTCTCGTGTCTGCAATGATGTCCCCCACAGAGCGCGCAACGACGACTGAGGTGAGTATCTACCCATCCCCTTCGTTGTCGCCGGTAAGCGCCGTCATCACGAGATGGTGCGCCGATGGCCCGAGTTCTCAGACGCAGTGTCTTACTACGCCTGTAACACCAGCAGAGGAGCCCAGATGGGATCATCGACCGCCGTGTCTTTCAGGGCGTCCTCAATCTCAATGACAGCGACTCGACTGATTTCTCCACGCAATTGTTCGAGACGTACCTGGCCGTGGCCAACTCGACAATGGCCAACATGGATCGGGCTGTGTGCGTATGTCTCCTCTTCCCTGGCAGACCTTCCGAATGCTGGCGTCTCGGTCCTTCAGAATGAATCCCAGGCTGCCAGAGCGCGCGTGATTTCCTCACTCCCTTCCGTATACACCCCGCTTACCTATCTACAGGAAGAACAAAGACTTTCCCGAATTGTCGCTTTTGGCTATCTCGCTGCAAGATACGTCTGATGCCATGGGCGTCGTGCAGGTACGGCAGTCCTGTTCCCGCCTTCAGGACGTCGTCCGTGCATGGGGCGAGACGAGGACAGGGCCAATAGATGGAATCACTACAGCGCACGAGCACCTGAAAAGAGACTTTGCTGTAGCCAAGACTCAGTTGGCAAAATTCGTCGAGACGGGGGTTGTCCCAAGTGGCTGGGTGGCGCCCGGGCCACCGCTAGCTACCCCCACTGAGTCGACAGTGGGCATGGGCGGCGGCGGAGCTGGAGGAATAGGCGCGTGTGGTGCCAGTGCTGTTGCGGGCAACAAATGACACTATAGTACGGTATAGCTACATTCTATATGAACCACCTGTACCCTTGCCTGTACCATTATCATTTAGTGGCTGGTCCGTCTCATGACGCGTTCCGCCGCCGAGCGCCTTTCACAATTCCGACCAATAAGCAACTGTCATCATCAAACCGTTGAGCTTATGGCGCCTTATGGCACCAGACCCCACTCTCGCGCTTACCCTCTCGTACACAAGTTATTGACTCGTCTACCATTACACGACTGACCCCAACATGTCCCTCCTTCGTCTCGCCACTCGCGCACTACGCCCCACCTGTTCAGCGCGCCAGTTCTCCACCTCGACACCAGGGCCTACCAAGTCGTCCAACCTCCCGCTCTACCTCAGCGGCGCGGGGGCCGTGGGGCTCGCGACGTACGTGTACCTCGGTGGCTCCGCCGCGCCCTTCTCCACGACCTCCGCCGCGCCCGCTGCGAAGCCGAAGCCCGAGAAGTCCGCGCTGGACCCGACGCAATTCCTCGACCTGAAGCTCAAGTCGGTCGAGCCGTACAACCACAACACCTCGCGCTTCGTCTTCGAGCTGCCCGACGGCGGCGCAGCGCTCTCGCCTGTCGCCTCGTTCGTTGCCGTGCGCGCGTCTGAAGGAGCCGACGGCGCGCCTCTCGACAAGAAGGGCAATCCCGTCATCCGTCCGTATACCCCCATCTCACGCCCGGAGCACGAGGGCGAGCTCGTGCTCCTCATCAAGAAGTACGAGACCGGCGTGCTCAGCAAGTACGTGCACGAGCAGCTCAAGCCTGGCGCCACGCTCGCCATCAAGGGCCCCATCACCAAGTTCCCATACAAAGGTAACGTCATTGCCCCACTTTCGGGGGGTTCTACTGTAAACTCATCGGTGAAATTTAAAATAGCGAACGAATTCGAGCACGTCGCGCTGATCGGTGGCGGCTCCGGCATCACACCGCTCTACCAGCTGCTCGACCACGCGCTGGCCGACCCCACGAACCGCACGCGCTTCACGCTGCTCTACGCGAACGTCTCCGAGACAGACGTCCTCATGCACAAGGAGCTCAGTGCGCTCGAGCGCGCGCACCCGCAGGCTCTGCGTATCGTGCACACGCTCGACAACCCCCCGCAAGGCTGGGCCGGCGCATCTGGCTACGTCAACCGCGAGCTCATCAAGGCGCATGTCCCGCCAGCCGAGCTTGGCGACAAGGTTAAAGTGTTCATCTGTGGTGCGTCTCTCCTCCCCCTTGGCGGTCATGTGTGCTGATGATGTGGTTGTGTCGGTGTGTAGGTCCTCCGGGGCAGGTCGTGGCCCTCGCAGGGAAAAAGGATGGCATGAAGCAAGGCGCGATTGGCGGGATCCTCAAGGAACTAGGATACAGCGAGGATCAGGTGTTCAAGTTCTAGATATAGATCTAGGCTGGTCAAACCCCCCATTACCCACAAAACATTGCGATTCTGCGGAGAACAATACGCATATATATCGTTATAGACGCTTCCCTTCGAGTGACCGTTTGCTCTACTCGTCAAAGAAGGTTCGGGTACCCACACCATCCAGTCGACGCCCCAAATCGGACGTCAACCACGAGCTGCTGTCTTATTGCTACTCTCACCTCAGGGTCCTTCCTTCTCTACTGCCCTTCCACCGGATTTATCACCCAAAAAGAAAATACATGTGAACGGCAGCGCCCCGCGACAACTCCGTCAACGACCGTCCTCGGCAAAAAAAAAGTCGACGCAAAAGAAAATTTTAGTCGTATTGTGTGCATGGTCCGCCGGAGAGACTAATCGATCGTCCTGTCAAGGCTATTTTGACGGGCCCTGCAATATCGACGGGTGGGTCTCAGAACTGCCGGTGAGAGTGAGCCACAGCCGGTGTGAAAGGAGGGGCGCATGTTACGTGTACTACCTGCCCGGGTTCCACGTCCAACTCGCTGTATTACGAGGCTGCGGTTCTAGGCTACATGTCGTGCTTCCGGCCTTGTGGGTTACAGTAACATGATAAACTTGCACCCCAACGGGATTCAGCTCACGGGAACAATGCATTGTGACGTCAATGGTGTTGCTCACGCCTTTCATTGCTTTACAGGCTGGTACGTGAACGATGCCATTCCTGCAGGTGAGTCGTTGTATCGTACACAGTTGTGCATTCTTGCATTACGTCTTTGCGCAGTATATCGCAATCAACTTTCCTAGGGAAAGTAATAAAGAATAATTTTTTTTCATGCTTTGCTCTGATGCACCCTTTATGCGTACATGCGTGGGGAAAGTCGCACAGCCACGAGTCCATAACAGGTCACTTAAAAGTCGCTTCTGCCCTTCGCGAAAAATTGATCTTGATACATGCAACCTACATCCTTTCCCCTCTTTGCGCGTGTTTTTTTTGGGGGGGTTCTAGCTTCTACTTCGAGAGAAGAGCAGGCCACGTCGCACCCGCGGAGAGACCTTTTTCGCCAGCGTATGACGACTTGCCATCGAGCTCCTCCCTGAGGGAAAACGAGGCGCAGTGCATTCAGAGAAAGGGAAAATCAGATGAGAGGGGCAAGGACGTACTCGATACGGAGCAGCGCATTGTACTTCGCGACACGCTCGCTGCGTGCAGGCGCACCCGTCTTGATCTGGCCAGTGCCGAGAGCGACGACCAAATCGGCAATGAGCGTGTTCTCCGTCTCACCAGAGCGGTGGGAGACCATGACACCCCAGCCGTCGGATTGTGAGAGCTGCGCACTTCAGAAATCGCTGTCAGCGTCACTCGGCGCAACACCTATATATCCTATCCCACTCACGCCTGGATGGACTCCGAGATGGTGCCGATTTGGTTGACCTTGAGCAGGAGACCGTTGCACGCCTTCTTCTCGATGGCGGTCTTGATACGCAGTGGGTTCGTCACGGTCAGATCATCGCCGACGATCTGAATGCCAGACTTGGCGGTGAAGTGCGACCAGGCCTCCCAGTCGTCCTGGTCAAAGGGATCCTCGATCGACACGATGGGGTACTTCTTGACGTAGCTGAGATATAAGTCGGCGAGCTCGACACCCGTGATCCACTTGGTCGGGTCCGAGTTCGGGTTCTTGAAGTCGAGATCATACTTGCCCTCCTTGTAGAACTCGGATGAGGCAACGTCGAGGGCGATTTTGATCTTCCCTTCGTATCCTGCCTTCTTGATCGCCTCCGTCAGCAGCTCAAGTGACTCTTCGGCACCAGAAACGTTGGGGGCAAAACCTCCCTCGTCGCCCACATTGACAGCTAGATAAGCACGCATGAATAAAAGTGCATGTATATGCGCGCATGCTACACACCATCAATGCCGTATTTTGCACTGATAACCTTCTTGAGGGTGTGGTAGGTCTCCGTGCCGATTTTGATCGCCTCTGTAAAGCTCGTCGCACCAGTGGGGAGGAGCATGAACTCCTGGAAGGCAAGCTTATTTCCGGCGTGCGAGCCACCATTGATGACGTTGAACGCGGGCGTCGGGAGCACGTATGGGGGCTTGACACCGGCGAGCTCCGCGAGGTGCTGGTATAGGGGTACGCCCTTCTCTGCCGCTGCAGCTTCCGCAACGGCGATAGAAACGCCAAGGATGGCGTTGGCGCCGAGTTTGCCTTTGTTTGGTGTTCCGTCGAGCTTGATCAAGAAGTCGTCGATCTCCTTTTGCTGCGTGACCTTGAGGCCGGATTTGATCAGCGCGGGCGCGATGGTATCGTTGACGTTGGCAACGGCCTTGAGGACGCCTTCGATCGACGTAAGCCGCAAGCGTAGTACAAGTGGAGTATATGCGCGTACCCTTTCCGACGTAGGCAGTCTTGTCTCCGTCGCGGAGTTCGACGGCTTCGTGCACACCGGTAGATGCGCCGGAGGGCACAGCAGCACGGAAGCGACCTATATGCGCTATTACACGCTGAAAAACGGTGTTAGAGGAGACGAGGACATACCCTTTGAGGTGAAGAGGTCGACCTCCACGGTCGGGTTACCGCGAGAGTCAAAGATCTGTGATTAAAGGTCAGAGACAAGTGATCGTGAAGAGATATTAAGGGGTCGTCACTTTCCTGACGGGCGTGAATCTTAGTGATAGACATGTCAATGGATGGGGTGAAGGTGAGGAAAGATAAAACGAGTCTGATGCGAAGTATTTACGCAGCCGAATGACGCGGATCACTGAAGGGGTTGGCACTCTCTCACGCTGATTATCTCAAGATGGGGTCCCCAATTTTCACGAGCGGACCGTGCTGGCGACACGCCCAAGGCCTTTTCGCGACTTTCCCCTCTCTCCCGATCCGACACTCTCCGATTCGCACCCGAACCGCTAAGCGCGTACAATGAGAGACAACGATAGCGAATTATTCATTCAAGATGATGCATAGCGAACAGGGCAACTCACGCTGCATGCTCGGGACGAATCGCCCAAAGATCGGCCTGAACACATTGAGCCGTCCTTATTGACCCCAGATGATACACTCCTGTTCTTCTCAGCAACACACTCTCAAAAGATTCGGGGGTATCTCTGTCTGTAGTTGCTCCCAGCGCGAACTGCGACGAATCTAGCCTTTCTCTAGACTGCTCTTTTGAGGGTAGCGAACGTGCGAGACAACTGGAGAGTGCTCTAGCTCACTCTGTCTTGCCCTATTTGTCTTCATTCGGCGCTTTCTTGGCAAGCGCTGGACCTACGTGTCGTATTCATCTGGATCCTTACAAATCGGGTCTAGGCTGGTCCCAAATAGCCACCCTTAAGATCCTGCTGCCCTTCGAATGTGGTAGCCCTTTATTGCGCCGAAATCGATCTGTCGTCGACTTGTGCTCACAACTTATTTGTGCCGTGTAAGCGTGTCCCACTCGTTTGCTGTACCAGTTGTAATTAGCATATGTTTAGTCGTAACCATCTAGCTTACCATTTTCCTGAATCAAAGGCGGGTCAAATCGCTGAATTTAGATTTGGTGCCTCACAGAATTGAAAAGACGTGACTGCTCCCCTCGAAAGCCTTGCAGCGTCGCAGGTGGTCAACGGCCCCCACCTTCACGGCAGCTACTTTATGCACGCAACTTGCCCTAGGCCGTTACCGATGACGCATCTATGAAGGTTTGAGATGTCAGGCGTGATGCATGAATATAGCGCGAGCAAGTGTAACCCGGTCGACAGAATAGATCCAATCGCCGGAGCGACACTGTAAGTATCGCCTTTCCATAAACCAGTCATAAAACGCGCGACACCGGGTCAACGAGTTATACACTTCGTACTCGACGGTGCGTAGCCCGCCAAAGGTCACTATACAGGTGCTACCTAGCCAGCGACATTCAGGGTAGCAAGGCGAGAGACGAAAAGAAAGGAGTGGCAAAGAATACACTAGAAAAACACCTCGATGACAACGCTCACCGCTTCCTCTTCCGCTCTCGGCCTCGACCTCCGTTCTTCCCTTGCAACGACTTGAGCAGCGCAGATTTGGCCCGGTTCTTGTTCTTGACGTTAGCGGTTGTGTAAAAGTTTTCTGCTTTTTTCTAGATCGAGGTTGTGAGTATTTAATGGAAAAAGAGTTTATCAGTTACCTTGTTTGTTGTCTTTCGAGGTTCCTTGTCTTTCTTCGCAGGCTCATCGGATTCGCTCGACTGTTCTCCTGCAGCTGGAAGAACGGGTCAGCGAGTAAGCTACCAGAGACAGAATTCTGCCTGCCTTCATCTTCTCCAGGAAGCGAGTTTATCCCGGACCATTCCTCCTCTTCCTCCTCATCGCCTTCGGGACCTGCTGTCTCCGCCAACACATCCTCACCCGCTTCCGCAAACACATCACCCCAAGCTAACGGAGTCTCCGTCTCCGCTCCCGCCTCATCGCCATCAGCAGAAGTAGCCTCATCGTCTTCCTCGTCCTCGCTCTCACCTTCCAGATCGATCGCTTCCAGCGGGCGAACATCTTCCCCGACGAACGTATTCTTCTGCATGATCGAGCCCAAGTTTTGTTTGACACCCGGCACGCGTATTTCTTCCACGTTCTCGCCGCCCTTGACCTTTGATGTCCGCACACGCTCCTTCTCCTCGCGCTCGTTGAGCGCCGCAGGCCGCTCTGGCGGCGTGACGAAATAGGGTATGCGCCCGCGCACCCAGTCACTCAAAACGATCTTGGCGGCACCCTCTATGTCCGGCTCACCGCCCTTGAGTAGCCGGCCCTTTGCGCGCGCAAGCGTGTCAAGGAAGTCGTCTGCTGCCCAGGTGCCGGCCTCTGGAAGTGTGAGCCCGTAAGTGCGCGCGAGGTAGAGCGGCTTGACACGCGCGAGGAGCTCTGGGACGTGCTCGGAAGGCGTTGGAAGCGCCTCTACGCGCAGGACACCTTTCAGAACTGTTGCCGTCTGGGTGTCTTGCGCAGAGGTTGGGACAATTCCCGGACAGTCGATGAGGTAGATGCATCGGGTCAACGTGATATATTGCCAGACCTACGTTTCCCAATTCGCATCAGGACGTGTATAATCGGAACGTTTTACACCATTACGGACCTTTGTTTCGCCGGGAACCGGCGCGACGCGACACACCTTGCCGCTCTTCAGCGTGTTGATGACGCTGCTCTTCCCAACGTTTGGATACCCGATGAACCCAACTGAGATTTGCTTCTTGTCCGAATGTAACCGCGAAAATTGACGCAGCAGCTGGATGAGCGAACCCTTGCCGAATGAATGGTTTGGTGACGCATGGAACGCGATTGTCGGGTATCGTGGAGTTAGATGCTGTATATGCCGAGCCTGTTCACGCGTCAGTAGCCTTGCTCAACACGGAAGGAAGTTAGGGCAAGAAATCACTTACCGTAACCCAGTTTGGTACAAGATCGCATTTGTTAATCACAAGCACAACTTGCTTGTGCGCCTTTTCTTTCCGTATATATTCCAACACGCTCTCGCACAGAGTGCCGAGTGGGTCACGCGCATCCAGAATATGCAACAGGACGTCTGAAGAGTCTATGACTTTATACAGCTCCCCATAGATGCGGCGTGATGTGCCCTTGGTGTATATCGGCTCAATATGATCCGCGTGTGTCTGCTCCATCGCAGCGGGCTCGGCTGCCTCCGCAAGTTCTGCAGTCACCTTTGCTTGAGCAGCTTCCTCAGCGGCGGCTGCACCGAGCTTTCCAAGTTCTTCGAACGTGCCAGCGTCGATGCGTGGGCGCTTGCGAAGGGCCTTAGGGCCAAAGGTCTCCGCGAAAGGTTCTGTCTCAACTATATGCGAGCGCTGTATTTGCGCCATTCAGAGGATATGGAACAGGGTAGACAGGGGCAATGCGGACCTTGCGCAGATTCGGATTCGCGGCATCGTTGAGGAGTTGCATGGGTAGTTTATTGCGTCGTAGAAGCACCGAGTACGGGTCATGCTGCTTCGTCTGCAGGCTCGTTCGGAAATGATCGAGCGCAGTCTGCGAGATCACTCTAGTGTTGCCTACGCAAACAAGTGGGCAAGGTCAACAACAACAGAGACGTGATGACCAGAAAGTTTGGGGGGACGCACCGAACCACCGCCGATCTGGCTGTACCCTCCCAACTGTGGTCTCGTCTTCCCCCTTTTGAAATGCCGCCGCTTCGATGATTTTCCCGTCCCGGTCGCGCACGGCCTTGCCGCCGGTGAGCATCTTGAGGCGCTTGACCTGTTTGGCATTGCGGTAGAAGTTCTCACCCTTGACTTTTTGTAGTGACACTTGAGAAGAAGAAGAGCGCGATTTAGAGGTAGGCTGCGATGTTTTTGTTGGTGCCATCTAGGGCGACGAGAAAAACGGTGACGGTCTGGTTATCTAGTCGGAGGCAGCGCAAGAAAACGACAGGGAAACGCATTGCACAAATATAGTATGTTATTCTCACGTTCAACTTTTTGAAGCTCAACGTGCTCTGTACAAACCGGTTCTTGATACCTTACTTGTGAGTTACCTGTTTCCATCGCGATGGGGGCCCCTCATTGCACCTTAGGGTATCTACCATGATAAAACACGAAGGGTTCTACCTGTATTGCAAGTGCTGGCCTCAATCAGCCTACAGTATCTAGTGGCGTGGGGCTATTGGATATTTACAGCATTTCTAGCAATGAGACACGATGCACCGTCCATCCGATGCCCCCGTTGGCCAGACGCTCACACGTCACGGAATTCTGTATGCCGCAGGACAACTAGCAGGACGAGTAACCAACATTCTCGAGAATGGGGAATGGGCCTCTCGCCTTTCTTGACTCAGCGAGCACTGTATGGCAGCCACTACCTTTGGGTCGAAAGTCGAAAGGCCGGAAAATCAGAGTCTCCGAATTATCATATGCGACCCTTTGCATGTTCGAGGCGGCTTCCATATCTCTCAACGGGCTGGTCTATCCGCTCAGACTGGCCACACATGTGCAATTCACTTCTCGTCTGAAACTTGGTCTGAAGCGAGACGGTAATAACCCATGGCTGACAACATTGTCACGCGCTGGTGGATGGGTACAAGTACGACGATCCTTAGTCTAATGTCACAAATAACACTGCTGCCTTGACCGTGACTACTGTAGTCGGACGTATACCTGATTACTTTCCTTGCCTATTCATACGGCCTTGGATATAAATAGTCACCTCCCCCCATACTATCTTGTCATCGCCCTTCGCCTCAGCCTTTTCTCTGCTCTACCGCCAGTCTATCCAATTGCGAACATGATGATGCTCACAAGAACTATCATTGCTCTTTCCTTTGTCGTTTATGCCCTTTCTGCTCCGCCTCAGAAACGTCAACTTGGTACGACCTGCTTAGACCCATGTTTTTGCTTACAAGCTTTGATTGATTTAACGTAGAAATTCTCACTTCTCTCTTGGGCGGCGGCGGTGGCGGCGGTGGCGGCGGCGGGTTGTCGTCTTTGACTGGTATGGTTTATTCCTAGATACCGTCATCGACGTCGCTGATCTCCTACCACAGGAGGACTTCCAGCTAAGGTGCCAATGGTTTCCCGCTGAACATGTCAGCCGCCCTCGCGTCCACGTGACAGTGTTTATTATGGAATCGTATCAGGCTTGTTTGGGGACCTTGTTTGAGAATGTCAATAATAGCCCAAACGTTGTCCTGCCGCGTGGGATGAGAGAAATTACCCTTTACCTACTTGTTTTCGAACAGGCAGTGACAAATTTAAACTTGGTGTTGGCTCTCCGTTGGGATGATTATTTCCTTCCCGTGTGACGCTCAGACACGCGCATGGTGGTGTCACGGTGAGAAACAGAGAGAAACCAAACCTACCTAGTCGGTACGTTCGGCGGCGGACTGGAGTCCGGCTTCGAGAGAGCACGAGTGAAGGCCAGAAACTTTAGACGCTCTGTGCGAACTCATTCCTGGCCACACTGAGTGAATACTCGTAGACGCACTCGTTCTGAAAAGCGATAACACTATTCGGATTTGCTTCAGTGAACATCCTTCGCTGACTTATGAGTTACCTATATTAGGACACTCTGTTCCAGAAAGCCTGGCATGCGTGATAAACAACTGTATCGTATATGTCCATAGGTCCTAAACAGAACGCATCTCTGCGCTCTTTTTTTTTTTTGGATCCCGCATCTCTGCGTTCCTGTGATGGTTGTGCTTCTGGGGTAGGGGTCGGAAACGTTAATAGTAGGACGAATGGAGAGTACATTACTATAGTATGCGGACATAACCCAAGGCGTCAACTCAAATACAGATCTCATTGGTGGATTCTACTCCAAAACAATAACGCTTGTGTCAAGTGGGGGTCCACCCAAGCACGGCTCATCTGTGGGCCCAGGTCCCACAGCCTGGCGTTGGGTAGTGAGCTCAGTAAGTCACAACGGTATACGGGGTCTACTCCGAAACAATCAAGAACAGGCGTTCATTCAAGCGGAGCTTACCTATAACCCCGCGCATTACAGCCCGCGGCTGGGCAGGTGGAGCAGCGAGCACGAATGTCACAGCATGAGAGAAGGCGATGGTGACTTTGGCGAACCTCGTTGTGCTGGTAGTAAATCAAACCCCGATCCTCGGATAGGACGATTGAAAGTCGAGTGATTGGAACAACAGAACTGGTGGACATGTGGGCGAGATATCCAATTATATACCTGTGCGCTGTGAGCTTATTAAGTACGGGGAGGAGAAACATTACCGAATCAAATTGATTGGACCATCGGCTTTGTGAGTGATAGCCCTGATGGGTCTGTGGCATGCGCGGCTTCATGTTCGTTACATCCAAAGCCCCACTAGATTTGTTGGCTGCCTTGACAAGTAGATCTCGGCTGTGACAATCAAAGGGTCGAGGGATTGAAACAGCACGCTGGTGAAGGACTCGGAGTCAATGACCACCCCATTATATGCCTGCGAGCTGCGATCTTCGTCTCGTTAGCAAACGTGTCGGTTGGATCATCGGATACGTACGTGGTCGGCCTTTGACCACGTCGCTGCGTAGATTGAACCTGTTGCCTACGCACCCGCCTTGGCGGTGGAGTCGGTTCAGTTGGACGTGGGCCCGTGGCGGGGTTCTCGGCTCTGGGTATGTGCGGGCGCCAGAACATTTGGAGGACCAGGCAGTCTCAACGATATTCAGGGTTAGTCACGGCTGTCTTGGGCTCTCTGTGGCCCGTACGAAAGCTTTATTGCGTGGCCCGACTGGAAGGCGTGGGACTTTGCCTGGATTTTGCTGAATGCCAGCGACTTGCCAGCGACAGTTGCTCGACTCGACGCCACAGCTGCACCGTGACGCGTGACGTCTCTGTTCAATCACATTTGCGCCCTTGTTCCGAAATTTCAAGTTGATTCCTCCAGGCCTCCACCCTTGCACACTTGCAGGCCTCTCTCCTCTGTTTTGACTTAATTGGCTTCCTTAAGCTTGATTACTAGCATAGTATCCCCGACAACCTCTTTGACTATTCTTACATCGCGGCTGAACTTCCTCTGACTCAGACCCTGCGGCCCCTGTCGGTGTGTCGAAGAGGAATCGATGAAATTTGTTTCAGAACTCTCTCAATTGGTCGTTTCAAAGCTAGTGGATCACTTACTATGTCTCGACTCAGGGCCAACCGTCTGATGACGAGGCCCCGGCAGAGCCGAAATCTCATAGAAGGACCGCCGACTACCAGTCTCGCCAAGGCTTCGTTGTCTTCGCCCACATTCGGGTTGCCTTCTTGGTCAACGCCTTGTACAGTACCTCGGCTTTGGGCTGCCATCAACTCTAACGTCTTCGTGCTGCTTTTCAGCCTTCTGTATTTCGACGCTCGTTTTAGACGTCCTTGAGTGGTTCCCCTGCGGATCCGCGCTCGTTCCCTGTTTGCGTCGCCGCCGTGGTCCCAAATCGTAGTTGCCTTAGTTTCCATTCCTCACTCATCTGATTTGTCTTTACTCTCTTGTGATCCGCTATTTTGAATATTTCGGTGCTGTGAAGCAATTCATACGCCGGAAGCAAATACAGTACGTGGCACCTCACGATGGGTAGTGTGCTTCCTCCCTAACTAGTAACTAGGGCGAATATTTTACAAAAGGCAAAATGGTGTGCTCGTAAGCGCTGTTCAGCAGTTCGGTTTCGGGGAAAACGTTTCTCCGACTTAGGTACATTATAATCGATGCCAGAAAGTATGAACGATGATCACCTTAGTCAAGTCCGCACTACATGTCCGTAGGCGGATGCGGGTATTGAGAAATAAAGTAGATGTTCGCCCCACAGCGTTGTAAGTTAGGGTAGTGGTGAACCACACCTTCGACAGTACAGTAGTTGAATCCCTCAAACCACGATATCATTTGTGCTGAAGCAGCTGAACCCGATGCCACATTACTCCACGTAATCTCCTGACCGACGTGGTCGCGAATCGCGATCGCGTGATCTTCCATTTGCATTTGAATGCTTCGTGCTTTATTTTTGTATATTAAACGTTAAACTAGCCATTACTTCGGTTTGAACGTCAGCATCTGTGCAGTCTGAGGCTGACGTCTTCACACCATCACGATTCCTCCCTACTGTACTTCCAAACTAAGAGAATGCGACCGCGACGGGCCGGGAGATTACAGTAGGTGGCTTGCCTCAAGGCTTGCCGCTGTCACGTTCGCGCCCAGCGAAATCAGCTAAACTACAGTACACACGAGGACGAAGTGTTCCATCTGATCTTCTAGGCTCTAGCACCGTCCGGCTAATGCATTTTAGCTCTGGCAGCAAGACGCGAAGCTCCGGAGTCCGTACTCATCATTATGATCTTGGTCGGTTGGACGCTTGCAAGCATCTCCGCACTTTATATAATTCAGGAAAGGTGGTGGTGCGACATGCCAGTGTAGGCAAATGGAAGATGCCACTGAGTTATACTATCCCAGAAACGTGATTAGCACGCAGGATGCTCAGAGCCAAGCGATTATCATAGAAGCGCCACGTCGGTACCACTACAGTCGAAATTGTCATAACGCATAATGGGTTAGGGCCATTTTCATATTGATGGGCTCCTTGACGACTCGAAAACAGCTCTAACTCATTATGCATTATGACAATTTCGACTGTAGTATGCATGGCGTAGGCCAAATATGGTATACGGCTGGTACTGTCAAGGTACCGTACTGCACTGTACCCGGAATTCACGGCACCGGCACCGGCTCTAGGCTCACCACGTCCTCGAGGACGCGGATCTGAGACTCGGTCTGGTGAACGCTGTAGTCATGTAATTCTCATCTCTCGTGAGGCCAGAAACACCATCGATTCATGGTTAACGACATCGCTTATGCTCTGACTAGCTTCGTTGCTCCACAACGTAATGTTGTTGGAGCACTGACCGCAACTAACCCGGTGATACTGCTAATACTGCATCCCAAAACAGAGATATACGAAATCGCCACCCCGTCATTGTCGAGCCGAATTTAGTGCGATCATTGATGATGCTTCTCTACTTCACTCTTGGAAGAAGACGTCTTGTGCTCGGTTAAGGTGCCCGCGATGCGGGACATGACTAGCATGGCTGTGTGTCGTGCGCCGAGTCACTGGTCACTAGTCACTGGGTGCCAGACTGCCAGTGCTCAAAAATTCGCCCTTGCCGATGGGGAATATTCATGCGACACTGGGTATAAATAAGCCACCTATCTTCGCAACCTTGTCCTCATCATCCCCAACCTCCACTCTCACTTCTTCATCACCAGTCTATCCAATTGCCACCGAAATGAAGTTCTTGGGAACCATCATCGCACTTTCTCTTGCTGCAGTTGCCCTTGCAGTTCCGGTGGCCCAACGGGGGATTACGGGGCTTGATCTCGGTGCGTTCTGTTTGAGCCAATTCCCACTTTTGTTTTTTTGGAGCCTGATTGGTTTCACGTAGGTGAACTCCTCGGTTATACTATCGGTGACCTCCTCGTTGTGCTCGGTTGTACCATCGAAGAACTCGCCGTTATTCTCGGTTATACCGTCGAAGTACTCACCAAACATCTCGGTCTTACCCTCGCCGAGCTTCTTGGGGGGAAATATTACTGAGCTTTGTGATGGTATGGTTTATGTTGTGATACCGGAGTCGAGGTTGCTGATCTTGTGGAGCAGATGCACCGAACGAACGGGTTCGCAAGTACGTGAGCCTCCCCCGCTCATGTCTTTGGGATCATCTTGGTACAAAGATACCCCGGGTTGTGTTTTGTGTTGTGTACCTTCCATTGGCGGAGCACCAGAATCGTGATTTAGTTCGATACGAATGTTAATAAATTCCGTTACTCGGTTCCGTCTTTCGATGCCACCAAAAATATGACCTTTCTTCAATGGCGTACTGGCAAGGGGGAGTTCTAGTGGTCGCAACGTTAGATAGAACAGCCAGTGATGCAATAATGAGTCGAGCGAGAGGGGCACACGGTGATAGAACACCGTGACCTAGCGCTTGACAGTATATCATGGTCATCCCGGCCTGTGTCTCTTGTGGCCCGAGTGTGATACCCTGCAAGTTGATAGCCTCGCGTACGGGTATGTTATTCGTGCGCTCTAAGCGGCATGGTATCATTGTGCACACTGGCAAGACAAACTTCATCATCTTGGTCATCGTGATTCGTGACGCGCGATCTCTTGAGTCAAGTTGAGTGTACAGTACTAGAACTACCAGTATGGGACGAGGCATCGCACTTCTCCCTCGTGAATTGTCTGCTCGCCTCTTCGCCGCCCTTGGCCAAACCGATGCTGCGTTGGAGATGTGTTCATTGGCACTGGCGCGCCTCAGTGGTGGCCACTGCTTAGGGGCAACTTGGGGGCAATGTCAATGGTCTTCTTCGCGTCACGCAGGGCATCTTCGGGGAGGCCCACATCGAGAGAAATTAGAGAATATCTAGGTTACAAACAGCAGAAGAGTGTGGTCGTTTCGCAGAAGTGAGATCACTGTATCACTGAAGGACAAATAGCCTTCGTTGACCTATATTAGTACGTGTATCAGCACTTCTAGTAACCGCTAGAACCGGCAGTATGCACGATGGTCAACGTTGCACTTATTTCCATGAGCCCAATACAATATACAATCTACGGAACAGCCAGAAGGACTCGGACGGGCAATAAGATCATTCGGCGTTGAGGTCGACCTGATGGGAACTTAAGTGGTCACCAACTTAAATGAACCGCGCTTGTTCTAGGCGGGTGTTCAAGCTATGACTTGAGGACAAGCCTGAGCTCTCTATTGCTCGAGGTATAAAGCCACCTTTGGGAGATTTGCAGGCGATATCAGATGCCAGCCGTCGTGCGTGCTCGTTTCACAAACCGACGGTATTGTTCGGATCGGCCAATGATTAAGAGCCAGAATCCTTCGCAAACTTATATGCAGATATGTTCACGTTCTACGAGGCCTGACACCGTCGAAGTCCGAGTCTGACATGCGTGATGACCAAGAGTCAAGCGAGTACTACATTATAGGCTGAGGTCGGATCCTAACCAACGCCAATGAGTTTAAGTTGGACAAGGGGGTTGAATACGGAAAGTGAACAAGGCGTTCACACCACAATTCTCAGACCGTAACTCATTCCTCTCGCGAGGGCATGTTAAATAGATTGCCAACGATCGGGAGACGGCTCACGGCTAGGCCCCGGTGGGTATAGTGCTTGCATGCATGTACCACAAATAATCCCAAGCCGCTGAAACCAACCACAGCGGCGAGAATAATGTCATATTGAGTGTGAATGAGCATCATGAAGGTATGTAGTCACCCTCTTTCTTTTATCGCGAGGCGGCCCTAAGAAAGCGGCTTGTGACCGCTCGCCGTGAGCATAAAGTAGTAACCACGCATCTCATCGCATGCGTCCACACGGAAATGAGGTGGCCAATGGCTGGATGGAAAGCTGCCTTGCGTTCCTCGCCAAGGCGAATACGGGCGGTCAACCGTGACGGAGTGGTTCAAGGACCCACAGCGGCAAGTAAACATGATTTCGCAGCAGGATTGTTTAATCTCCGTTTCCCACGGGAGTTTGCCTTGGCTTGGAGGTCACCAAGTTCAGCTAGCAAAGTCCGATCGCGTAATCTCTCATTCTCATCTTCTTTCGTCATGCTCAGTCCCACAGAGCTACAAGAGATCCTCGCCTTCACGACTGAGCTCGCGCGAAAAGCAGGTGCTCTCATACTCGAGGGCTCGCACGCGATCCAACGCGCAGGTGCAGGGAGTGTCGGCGAGAAGAAGAACGCGGTCGATCTCGTCACGGAGTACGACGTCAAAGTCGAGGAGCTCGTTCGGCGCGAGATCGCGGGTGCATACCCCCATTTCCAGTTGTGAAGTATCGTTCTGACTGTTCAAACCCGCCGATGGCTGAGAATTGAACGTCTTCTCGTTAATCGTTTGATGCGCGCAGCATCGGCGAAGAGTCCTACTCTGCAGGAACCCGCCCACCCCTCACGGACGCCCCGACGTTCTGCGTCGACCCCATCGGTACGCAGTCACTACATGCACGTGCGTCACTGCCTAACCAAGGGACGATCGTTCAATCGCGCTTCCCTCCCGACCTCGACGGGACCTTCCGACCGCCTCACCGCAGACGGGACGACCAACTTCGTGCATGGCTTCCCCTACGCGTGCATCTCGCTAGGCCTGATCGACCAGCGCACCCCAGTCCTCGGCGTTATCTACAACCCCTTCCTCGACCATCTCTACACCGGCGTGCGCGGCGCCGGCGCTTTCCTGCACACGCGCACGCAGCCGCAGCCGCAACGCCTTCCGCTCGCACCGGCGGCTGCGCGTCCTCTCCCCAGTCTCGGAGGCGCGCTCATCGCCGTCGAATGGGGCTCGGATCGCGCACAGGAAGCGATAAGCGCCAAGGCCCAAAGTTTCGCGCGGCTCGCGGGCGCGCCACCGCATGGCGTAATGGCGCACTCGCTGCGCTCCGTCGGAAGCGCCGCACTGAATTTTGCGCTCGTTGCGCAGGGGGCGCTGGACGCGTATTGGTCCGTGTCACGTTCTTCCTTTCTTCGACTGATTAGACTGACTCCCCCGTATGACCCGCAGGGAGATTGGATGCTGGTACGTCTCTCCCCCTGCTGCTCTTCCCGCTTCTCCCTCTTTTTGGGGTATATACTCAACATCGATTGCTGCTCGTGCTTGCAGGTCGTGGGACGTATGCGTGCGTACACCACGCCCTATATCCGCGTATGATTATTAAATTGACCGGTTTGAATTTTACAGGCGGGCATCGTGATCGCGCAAGAGGCTGGCGGCTTCGTCACGGGCTCCAAGTCTGTGCCGCATGATGGTGTGGTAACCGAGGCGATCCTGACGGGCCGACGCTACCTCGTCATCCGCGGCGTAGCTGGAACACCTGTGCGTACTGTTTGATTACGTCCGACATGCACGCCGCTGATATGTATGCGTGTATACACGCGGTATTTCCCTGCCGAGAAGGAAGAGAGCAGCCTCGACGTGCAGAAGCGCCTCGCGCGGGAATTCTACGATACCGTTGAGGACATCCCACTCGACGAGTGAGCGTAAATCACAAATACAATGTAAGAATAGCACGCCCCAAACGTTTCCGCGTCATGTACGTAGAAAGGATTCTCACAAAATATGCGCCGTCCACATCGTCGGTATCGGGAATACGAAACCCCACTCCGCACGTCGTCAGAGGCTAGCCATGGAAAATTAATTTCACCCCTCTGACGCAACAATCAGTCATTGATATCAACAGTCAAAACCTTGAGAGCAATACGACAACCGTCTAGAGCGCCACACATCACAATATCATCCCTCACTTTCGGTAGCCTGCACCAACGACGCAGCTTCCTTTGAACGCGGTCGAATGTAGCACCGGAATGGCATGGGATACCTATGATACGATCAATTGCCCGTCAGTTTTTGTTCGTGTGGAAGCGGCGTACGAGAGAAATCCCGACGAATATGCCTCCTCAGGAGGACCGTCCTCAGTGGGCTTGATGTCGAACGCGGCCAATATCCCCACCATGGTAGACCACATGCTTGCGCGGGCAAGGAACCGACCCGGGCACTGTCGCGCACCGAAGCCGAACGCTTGATTTGGGAAAGCAGGTGCATCAGGAGAAAGCCAGCGTTCGGGATAGAACTGGCCCGGCTCCGCGAACACCGCAGGATCGTGCAGCATCCCCCTAGGAACCATCGTACTTAATGAAAGGAAGGGAACTTTCTAAGAGGGGCGTACCAAGCGTTCGCTATAACTGTCGAACCTGCAGGGATGTAGTAACCCTCATAGGTGTCACTCTCCATGACTTTGTGTGGGACAGCTGGAAAAAGTGGTCCTGTTAGATCATCCGCGCCGGGAATGAAATGTGAGTAGGAACACACCCAGCGGGGTGGCTGGATGCCAGCGTAAAACCTCCTTGAGTACTGCGTCGACATAAGGAAGCCCGTCTTGGTCCCAGAATTCAGGAAGCCGCGAATTGCCGACTAACTGATCGATCTCAGTTTGCGCCTTGCGCTGCACGTCTGGATACAGTGTCATTGCGAGCACAAATGTCTCAAGTTCAGAGACTGTCTATGTGCGATATCTTAGTCGTGCGATCACGTATCCGGATGGTCAACTTGAACGCACCGTATCCGCACCACCCAAATACATCGTCCCCGGCACAGCCTTTGCGACCCATAGGTCTTCCTCGGTTGAATTCTCGTCAAGTCTCGATATAATATTTGCGGCGACTGAGGGAGTGGCCGCTCCAGACGCCTAGGTAAAAGTATTTCGGCATAAGCGACGAGACACCCGAAAAGACACCCACCAATTCTCTCTTCACTTTATCGTATGGGGTCATCACAGCCCCGGTGACAATAGGGCGCCATTCCCGCGCATAGCGCTTGAAACGAGCCCCTGGAAACCAGCTCGGCATTTTGATCACTGTCCAACTATCTATCAGTTTTCAGGTTTCCAGATTAAGTGACAGCAAATACACCAGGGGATTGAGTCAAGAAGCGCAGCTTCCTTGCTTGTGCCGACGGCGACAGATTGAAGCGCCTTTTCTGCATCCGCTACAAATGGGTCATTCTCCGGGAGCACATCAATCCCATAAGTAATTGAGAGGATGACCTGCCCGGCCATACTTTGCCGCACAATCAACAAACAGCCTGGACGGGCTAGGATAGCAGAACTGACTGTCTGAAGTGCTGGACGAAGTTATCCGGAGAAGAAAGCAAATTGCGAAGAAGGCGATGGACGGCTCGTTGTTCGAGGGGTTGGTATGTCTCGAGATCGGCGGGACGAAAGCATGCTCGAAATTCACGGCGCGAGTGACGCCATGCAGATCCGTACGGTGCAAAGGCGATATTATGGTCCATTCCAAAGCTTGAAGTGGCAGTGGTCAAAATATCGTCAAGTACTGGCTCATAATACTTTGGACATACAGCTCTTGCATCACGGTCAGACGTGGTCTTAAAAGCATATGAGACTAGTCGATAATAGAACGATTCGACCTTCCTCTCTCTTACCTATCGGAATATATAGAGGATCGCTTGTCAAGTAAATCGCCCGCGGATTTCATCGAGTTGAGGATAAAAGTATGGGCCCCCATCACATCAACGTGAATAACGTCAGAGGCTGATCAAGGCTAGCTAGTAGGAACAGACGGACACGAGAGGTGTACAGGTTGTAACATACCGAACTCTTCAGACCACTTCCTGTACGTAATCCACGCCTCTTGCGAGGGAATGTTGAACAAATTGCCAATGATCGGGAGTCGCTTGGGTCCTGGTGGATAAGGTAGACGACGCTTGCCGGCGTGTATGACGAGTAATACCAAGCCACTGAAGCCCAGTACGACAGCAACGAGCAAGTCATATTGAGCGAGGACGAGCATTCTGAGAGAAAGTCCGGAGAGAACAGAACATAACGCTATTTTCTTTTATTGCGCAGATGCCTTTGAGATACCAGGCAGGCATACCTGACCGCTCCTGGAACCACGGGAACTCGGAACAGCAAGTGGGCGATATCCACTAGTGACGGCTGTCAAGGCCCACGATATCAAAGGCCCATCAGTCAGGTGAGGGGTATCTCGTGGGCCCAAACTTGAGTAGACATAGGGTAACTTGAAGACCATCAATAGAGTGTCCACTAGCAGAAATACCACGTTAGACAGCAGTGTCCCTGCCCCTGTACTTTCGTGAAAACTCACGCTCTTCATCAGGTCAAGATAGCAACATGTCACGGAGCAATAATCTAGTTTTCATCCAACCCACTCTACCAGGTTCCAGCACCGCACGAGACAGGCTTCGTTTTGACGCAAGTAGTATGACAGTGATGGAACAGCGTAAAACGGCACCGTGGGAGGAAAGAGCGCCACCATTTCCGGCCAGAAGAACCCCGATAACAAAGGCCTTATCTCGACAGTGACAGGCAGTGGGTTCCAAAGACACAAATGACGAGAATGTACCTGACAACAGGACAACGAGTTTACTTACTGTAGCTTGGGGATTTCGATACAAATAATAAATAAATCCATGCACCAAAACCATATACCCCTACAATGTTACCCAAGCACCGAATATCACTCCACCAACTGTTGCAGCAAGAGCTGAGAAAAGGGGTGCAGAGACATGGAAAAGGTGGACATTTGCTACAGCCGCATTCCTAGTAAACGTATTTCGTTTTAATTGGCAAAGTCGCATTAGTAGTCCAGTTTAAAACGGCGCACCCAGATGATGTGCCAGTGGCTGCGCTGCCTACTTCAGACGTTGCAACGGTATAAACGGAACCCGCAAAGGTGGTGACTCTGCCAAAACCACTTTCTGCGAGCGTGATCGCAGGACCACCGACAGATGTGACTTGGGTGAAAACCCTCCCACCAATAGCTGCAAAATCCTCGTAAGTGTTCCGGAAACTTTGGATTAGATGGGAGGACTTACAAGTGACATGTGTCTCGACCTTACCGGCCAGAGAGGTGGCATCGGACGCAACGGATCCGCCGAAAGACGTCGCTTCTGTGAAGATAGACCCCGCTACCGGGTCGGAGTCGGATTAGGGTTGCGATGTGAGCCCTAGAACGCTGGGACGCACCAGCAGACGTGACGTCATCCGCAACAGAACTAACGAACGACAAAACTGCACGGTGGGGTTGATTAGATTCCGTTACTCTATCAGCAATGGACTACGCACCCTGACGCTTCTCCTGGGGCTGGGGCCCAAGCGCGGCAAGGGCGAGCCCGGTCAGGGAAAGATAAGTGAGACATCTTGTGACCTTCATGGTACTCGGTGGTCAAGCAGGTCAAGAGAAGAACGAAAAATGAAATGAAAAGTTGGGGAGTATGAACGATCCCTAGACCCTCATTTATACGGGTGTTGTGTCAGGAGCGGGTTGTCATGGGACACAGCTTGTGGGAGCCTTGGTGGAGCAGTGCGTCTAGCAATTGGTCATATTACAGCACAGTACAACCTCTGTTGCGTAGTTGAAACAGTCTCATTGAATTGACCTGACAGAACCAACTGTCCATCAAAGGGCGGCTGCGAGTCGTGCAACCTTCTAAGCAGCCTTTCCGCGGCTTTCCCATTGTCTACCATTCATCCCATCCTGTTGGGCAGACACTACTACGTTCATCGTCCCGCGTCCCGACTTGAACCAACACACCAAGGCACCCAAAAGCTTAGTCAGTCAAAGGCTCCGCAGCCGAAGACTCTTCGACATACAGTGGAGTGCGCCACTGCGCTCACCAGTCACCGGTCATCTCGTCATCGCCAACCGCAGTATGTGTGCTAACAGACATGTGCTATTTACCTCACAGTCAACTTTGCTGACGTCCTCTGTCGAGCGTGATGCAGTGACTCGGACATAGCAAGTCTGGTCCGACAAAAGTCGGAACCCTCCGTCTGGGCAGCGAGCACTCCTCCACCCAAATGTCAGTCGACGGCTGATTCAGAACCCTATTTACAGCATACACTTAACCGCCCGTGCCATACCATTGACGTCGTCAGCATTATTATTATTATTATTATTTTTGGATCAATATTTAGCCTCACTATACGTCCTCAGCATTCCGCCTAATCGTCTTGATGGCGCTTGTGATGGCGGTTGGCGCGCGTTTGACTCTGACCTCTTCCTCCCTTCCGAGCACAGCGGAATGAATCACTCAGAGTAGACAAAATGCGCAATGGATCACACATGATCCACTGAAGTGATGTCAGTCACTCCGATGACCTTACCGTCTAGGACTCGAATGCAGTATACCTTGGTTCCGTCAGTATATTTCTGTCACAAGTGACGTCTCCTTTGCATCATGTGCCGTGCAAACGGGGTGATTTCGGAGGGCTGTGAGCTCACGACATATATAACTCGAAGCCCGCAGATACTCTCCTATATCTAACGGGGCCACTTCAAGGTACTCCTTTGCGTGCACTCAGCATACTAAAGTCACCCCAGATGCTCCAAGTTTAGACAAGATGTTTGTGAGTAGCCTTGAAAGACTGTCCCATCCCGTATTGGCCTATAATACTGTGGCATCGTGTAGGAATTAGCGCCACCTACTGTGCTGTACAGAACTCGTGTGTTCCACCAAGCGCACCGCCATTATATAAGTATGCTGAGCACGGTCGAGTGCTCCACCTCCCTATCGAATTTATTTTCGCCATTCTTGAAGCGGGGTACTACACATAAGCTACACAGAGATACCGAGTTTCTCCTCAGCGCTGCTCTTATCAGCAAAGGTTGGTCACCGGCTGCGCAGATGCTACTACTTCGACGTCTCCATACGCTCCCATGTGGCCTTCGACGCCATATCTTCCCATGGGACCCGTGGAAGGCGTCTTGCGGCGCATATGCGGCCACTGAGTGCTGTATTGGATCGATCCACTCAACAGCCCAGACGTCTGCACGCGCTCTCTTTCGTTCATGCCGTTTCGCTGTTCCCCAAACTTATCGGAACTCGATCTAACCTTCTGCTACCCTCCGAAGCCCTGCCCGTTTAATGAGCGCGATGACGAGCCTTTTTTCGCCCTCGAAGATGACGCGTTATCCATACTGCGCTCCGGGCCCCGCATCATCACCCTCAGTCTCGCCAACTGGTCATGCAACGCGGCACGCTCCTCTCACTCTACCATCGCACCTTGCGTACGCTCTGCCTGGCCGCCTCGTTCTCGGTTCCACCCGCGGAGCCTCATTCGCCCACCCCACTATGCCCACTCAACCGGACGCCGGAGCCCTCGCTCACGCTCGTCCGCGAGGAGGCGCGTGCGTGCGGACGTCTGAAAGGCACGAGCGTCGTGCTGTGGCGCGGAGATGATGAGGACGAGCGAGCGACAGTGCGCGTGCTGAA
Source organism: Lactarius pseudohatsudake (assembly GCA_021525015.1). Taxonomy (NCBI): domain Eukaryota; kingdom Fungi; phylum Basidiomycota; class Agaricomycetes; order Russulales; family Russulaceae; genus Lactarius; species Lactarius pseudohatsudake. The sequence goes on along the minus strand of JAKELH010000543.1, from coordinate 12,539 downwards.
GGTGCTCTGTGCGCAACTTTAGGTCCGCGCTGAGTTTGAGCGGGATGTGGTTTCGTTTTGGGCGCGCTTCGTATGAGTCGGGCGGCTCATTCTGTCGCCTGTTAGCAGCCCGTTAAGTTGTCTGGGCTTTTCTTAAGGACATGCCCGCTGGGAGCCCACCACACGGTTTATCCCACCTCGGTCTCCGATGCCGATGGCGGGGGACCTACTTCAGTCACACAGTGAATATTATGCCACATAAGACGCGACGCCTGTTTCACACACTGAGGGTATTTTATCAACCTGGACAATTCAATTAAGAGCGAACACGTTCACGCTCCGCAGAGTCCACACGACGCGAAGTCTGACATGCGTAATGATCGAGCCTGTACTACATATCCATAAGTGGCCCAAGCAGACACACGTCGGCACTTCTGTTAGTGCTGGTATCCTGCGGTATATTTCAGAGACATTGATAGTAGCGTAAAAGAGAGTGCACCACCATCATAGCTGTAAATCTATTGCGGGAATAGTACTTAGTTTGAGATCAAGAATAGTGCCTGGTACAAACGGATAAGGCTTTTGCCAGGTGGAAGCTCAAGCAGGACCCACCTGGAATCTTAAGCTTGTTCTCCTCATTTCCAGGCTGGGCGGCTGGAGCAGCGATAACGACGGCCGCGAGAGAGGCAGCGAAGATGGCCTTGGTGAACGTCATTGTGCGGGTAAGGTGTGAAGCTGGTCGAGAGAGACAGGTGGGTTCGAAAGAGTAGGACAACTGAGCAGATGAGAGAAAAGGTGGGAGAGGCGTGCTCTTTATACCTATGCCGAGCGGGGTTTTCTTACACTGGCAAGGGATCACCGTGCAGTCGGCCGCAAGAGTTTCTCGGGCCTTGAGCTTGAGGATAATCGGCCCCGTCAATTCGGTAATTGCAATAATCCACCAAGGTAAGTTGGTATCCCATACACTACGCCGGTATGCAGAGAATAAATTTCATGTGCATTTGAGTTGCCCATCTGGCGTCTTCCAAGGATGAAGTCCCTAGTCTAAATTGCTGTAGATGGCCCATCTTGTCAGAGAAGATGTGGATGGAGTGGCTCGTAAGACTTGGCGTATTTGACAACGCCGATTGAAGAAGCGTAGAGTAGAGCTCAACGGCTCTTTGTCAACGCGTCAACGTACGCCACTCCTAAAGCCATCTTTCAGTTCTCTAATAGCTCCAACACTTCGATGATGTTCACAGTACTCACTGCCAGTCGCACGACCCTGGAGCACATAATCCAACAAATTGATCCAAAAAAAAAAAAAAAAAAAGAGCACATAATCCATAAGAGCTGGAGCGCGTGATTGGACGGGTCTTCGTGCAACTGTAGCCGCGAGTTCCGTACCGTACTTGCTACAGTCGCGAAGGTACTGTGACAGTACCCAGGACGGACCGGTGATGAGGATGACCTCGCCAGTGTGCTTCTCGCTCGGCTACGAGCGCTATGAGCGAGGAGTCGAGGACTGTGCGTGCCGATTGCGTGTCCTGAATTTATAGGTCATGTTCCATTCGCTGCGTCGCGGTAGGCACCAGTGCAAAAATCTACTGCTAACTAAATATAGTTAGTGCTAGGTGTAGCAAACCCATGTCTATTTGCAGACTAGGCGTCGACGCTGTCGACTGTAACCTATTTTATTCAGGTGTTTTGTCAGGTATGATAAGTACATGTCGATTTATAGATTCTTCACTAGCACTGGCAGTGATGTCAAGTACATGTAGACGACGATTGCGTTCAACTCGTAATCTTTTGTATAGTTTCTTCCGATCCTCATGGAGCATAATCTCTGGGAGGATCATTCCGGTCTACTGCTTTCTGATTTGTACAGTGCAACTCCAGGTTTTTTGTCATCTGTTAGATGGGGCGCAGACACTTTTGGAAAAGTGCTGATTGAGGGCACCGTTGCCGTTGCCACAGCTGTAGGGCAAGTGCTTCCTACTCATCTCGATTGTGGGCCGTGTGTGTGCTGGTCGCTGCTGGATGAGGCGCAAGGTGGTCGCGCAGGCCTCCGCGGAGCACGAGATCTTGCAGGCGGGTCCGCGGCGATCGCGGACGCGCAAGTGTCGAAGGGCTAAGGGCGCGCACGAGTGCGGCAAAGTTGAGAGAGGCTACACAGAGGCTGAGGGCGGGTGGTTGCAAGTGATCGGAAACAAACGTGCACGCTTTGGCGTGGGGCAAAACTTCGAATAGATGGCCACCAGGGTCGGGAACGCGACAGGTTCGAGTCACTAAGACAGGAATATTTTTGAGCAAACCAAAAAGTGCGTTTCTAAAGTGCGCTCCCTTGGTCCAATAGGGAAGGGTATAAAAAAGGTCTGGTGGGGGATTCATACGCAAAGTATCTGGTATAATATGCATTCAGCGTTCTGAGACTGCTGACTGCTTACTTTATGTGAACGTCCATTTCCATTTAGACAGCAAGCCAAAAAAAGTGGTTTTTTTGGAACAGAGGCTTCACAAATTGCAGATGTTTACTACATATTTGATCTTGTTTATACGCACGTGTATACACATGATAGCAGGAAAAGTTGTCAAGCAAGGTGAAGTAATACTGTAGTGAAGCAGTGAGCACCCCGTGCTCGACGCTCGTGAGTAATTTAGTAGACACCGCTAGGCTGAGGGAGGACGCAACAGCGGAGTAGCAAGTCTCCTACAGTTGAACCCCTCTTGACCCATCCTCCGTGGACGATCTGCGCTATAGGTTTAATTTATTGGGGGTTTTGGGTTTTGAGAGGTATTCTACAACCTACAAACGAATTTTGGTGGATGGATCAGCCATGGGTTATCAGGGCTATGGGTTAAGAGGGGTTCGACTGTACTAGTGTAACAGTGTAACCCGTACTTTGCGAGTAGCGAAGAATGGTGTGAAGGTTTCGATCTGCACAGAAACTGACGTCCAAATCGAAGCACTGCAATAGTTGATTAACGTTTAGTAATGAAGGATCCGAATAGCGGTCAGGCTAAGAAAAATATATCTGAGGCCTAAGGCCTAAGGCTCTGCCAGTGAATCGAGGACCTGCCATTTTTACCCGCGTCAACCCATGTCCTCCTTCGACGACGCCATTTTTCCATCTTCTCGCTAAACGCGAAGGTGGCTAAGACGGGTCATACTCTCGATCACCCTGTTTTCTCATTGTATTGTTCGAGAGGATCGCAAGTACGATTACCAACAACTTCTGGAAGCTGACCCGAGCGCATAACAGGGAGTTCATGAGAGACGGGGCCATGTGTTTTGTGGCAAAAGATGTACAAGCATCACCGTAGAACAAACCGAATTTCACCTTCCTGTGTAATCCGAGTTTCCTCTTGGCCGAGCAGCACCGTTTCGCGCCGCGGGGTTGTCCACCAGTGGTTTCGCCTGGCGAACCCTTCCATGCTGTATTCACAGACTAAAGAACGGTACTCTTGAAGCCAATGAGTATTTCGATTCAGAGGCCTCGGGCCACAATGTGCGGCGCACGCATCAAAATCGTGATCGGGATGCGTCGTTGTTCTGCCAATAAGATCGCTCAATCGTCCCACCTACGAGACATCGCCGTCGTTTCATATGTGATGTGAATAGCAGGTATAGTAGGTGCAAAGTTGTGTGAGAAACGCGAGAAGACGATCAGCGTAGGTAGGCCAGGGAGCTGGCATGAGAGACAAGGACGACGCTACACGACGAGTTCGCCCTCGACTGCTCCAGGGGCCAGTCCAAGACGCTCCAAGACTCGTTCGTATCGATCTCGGTTTGTGCGCTTCAAGTATTTCAGGAGCTTGGCTCGCTGATGAACGAGCCGACGCAAGTTCCTCCGATTTGCCACGTCACGCTTGAATCCACTGAGGTGTGTCCACATGTTGCGTATTTGCAAAGTCAGGAGCGCAGCTGGCGGGAAAAACACACACACACACGTCAGTGGCCGACCTGACAAGCGAACGACAACGCCGGCGCACCTTGCACCTCCGTCCTCCCCGTATCGTCCGGTTTTCCCGGTTCCGAGAACGCCGCGACGACCCGGCGCCTATTCTCAAACGCGACCCCGGCCGCATTAGCGTTCCGCAGGTCGACGAGTCGCGCGACCGCGTTCGCCTGCGCCACGCCCGCCGCGAGCTCGCGCTCATGGTGCGCCGCCATGTCCTCCACCCGCATGCCCTGCATCCCATTCATCTCCCTGCGCGTGCTCATGTCCGCCGAGAGCAGCGGGAGGTGCGCGAACAGCATCCGCTGCTCCCGCGCGCGGATCCCGAACGCCAGACTCGGCGGCACGTGCACGTCCGCGCCGGCCGCGGCGAGGTGCACGTCCTGCGATGGCGCGGAGCGCGCGAGCTCGTCGGGCCCCACCAGCGCCCGCGCGAGGTCGCACGAGGCCCAGGTGGCGTCGTCGCCTGAGACGGTGCCCAGCACGACGTGGGGCCGCGTGGCTGCGGCCTTCTGCTGGAGCTCCTCGCGCTTTGCGATATTTTTTTGCCTTGTTAGACGTGCCTGTCGTTTGCGCGCAGACTCGACGCTGAGAACGGCGGTGGTGTGCAGTGGGGCATGGTGCCTCGTGACCGTGGCTGCTGCCACGTTGGAGCCTAAGTACGCTTAGTACGAACAGAGGCAGAAAAAATTATGTATCGACGCACCTCGGAGAAGATAGGCCCGTAGCATTTGCTGTTGTGATTGCCTGAGAGTGCTATGACGGCCGTGCCGGTGGTTGGTTGGTGCTGCACGGGAAAACTTCGGTCGTCGGTGAAACCGTGGGAATTATCGGAGAGGTATATAAGCAGGCGGCGTTGGAACCCCAAGTTTTTCACTCAGGGATCATGCCACGCTGCTCGACGTCAGATTTCCTCCACCGTTGTTGACAGTGCCAGTGACTCTTTTTGGGTCTCTGTAATCTCGAGAAGGACCCAGGCTAGGAAGTGTCGTGTCTACACCTTTCGAGGACACGGCATGTCGACATATCCATGGAACATGTTCATACACTTTTTGTTCTGTTTTTCACGAAATAAACGTCTTTCCGTCTCACGTTGACAAGATTTTAAGAGAAAAACGAAGAGGCGGTCTCAAGCAAGCAAGCCTCGCATTCTTTCCGTGTGGATTCTCCATATTTCTATCTCGACTATAGTTTGTATTACACAACATACCCAACGATCGTCACAGTATCAGCTCTGTTCCTGCTGCAACGCGCGCTGCACAACAATCATCTCCTCCGCGCCGAGTTGCCCTGCTAGGGCTCCAAATCCTTCTGCATCGCGCGCCGCGCTCTCCCGAATGAAAGAGGTAATGTGTGCCTGCAAATGAACCAGGACATTAGTACGGTAGACACTCCGAGGGCCAGAAGAAACGCACGCGAAGGTCGATCTGTGAGATCGGATCCTTCTGGAGGTCCTCGTCGTCGTTACTGGTAAGTAACTCGCCGTCATCGTCGAACGACGGACCGCCCACGCCCATCACATCCGCCAAGAACGAGTACCTGTCCTCCTTCACCCTGTCCTCGTCAGACCAGTCAGAGTCCTTTGGGTGGAGGTAAGTAATAAATCCACATGGGGCAGGGCGAAGTCTGAGCAGCTTACTCCGTCATCAAACTGGGTGTCGAGCGGGGCTCTAGGTGCCGCCAGGCCCGCGGATTCTCCACTTGGTTGGAGTTCGTGCAGTAAGAGCTTGAGCGCCTTGACCGGGAACGCCACTCTGGTGAACTGAGGTGGCTCTGTTGCAATAAATAAAATAAAATCTTCCTTCGAGACGGCCAATCTGCACAACTCACCAACTTTTGTCTTTGAACGCGTCATGATCGCTAATGGGAGAATTTTAATCCAAGTCCCGTACGAGCGCATAAAAAAAACGCACTGTTCTTCGTCACAGCCGTGATAATGATGTCGCCCTTGACCACAACTGCCCGCAGCGAGGGTCGCTCGGAAGTTAGCAGCGTGCACAGCGCGAGCGCGCTGACCCGAGTCGGCCAAAAGCCCTGGAACGTCGTCGCGTTCTCGCACCACGTGTTCAGCAGCACGTCGAGTCCCGAGCGGCCCTCCTCGCCCTCGCCGACGCGCGTCGCCTCAAGCAGGTCGAGCGCGGCATCGCGGTGGCTATACAGCAGGAACGCGAACGGGACGACCAGGCTCTGCAGGAACGTCGCCGTCTGCGCCGTCCGCATCCGCACCAGCATCGCCTGGAGGAGGTCCGGCAGCACCGGCAGCACGTTCTCGCCCGCGCGCCGGAAGAGGTGGATGATGAGGTCGCCGATCACGAGCCCGCCCGACTCGTCTTGGTTCTGCAGCAGGCGGGCGATGACCGTGAAGACGTGCAGGAGGCCCGATTGGCCGTCGGTGTGCGTCCACGACAGGAGCTGTCCGACGTCCTTACGCACGACGAGGGTCAGGAGAAGAACGCCATTCTGTATTACAAGTCTATTATTCTTTGGAAGAACGGAAAAGGAAGCCACGCGCACCTGTAAGACATCACGGTCTTCGGCGACTCTGAGACAGTCGAATACACATGGTGCGACGGCGGCGAAGAAACCCTCCCCTAAGCCGGTCTCGGGTGCACCTCGCGCGACGCTACCTATGAGGTCGAGCGCCGAGGAGGGGACCCACGACTCATCCGCGTTGGCAGCTCCGATAGACGCAGTAAGCCTGGGCAACGCTTGCTTCACCGCGGTCTCGTACACCCCTGGCACCTTCGCACTTGCAATAAAGTTGAATACATCATTAAGGATAGACAAGAAGATCGGGTCTGTCAGATGGCTCGGGGTGAGCGACCGACCCCGTGAAGGAAGAACGAAACGCACCCTTGATATTCTTCGGCCAGACATCCAAAAGTGCAGCAATAAGGGCTCCAGCTAGATCTGTTGTAAACCATGAGCCGTCTCCGACTTCACACAAGACAGATATCGTTTCAAGGACAAGGGACAAGGTGTCTTCCGAAGTTTCTAGCAAGAACGGCCCGAGGTCCCTCGTTATTCGAGGGATGATGGCCGATTGGGCACCAGAAATATGCCGCGCAAAACTGTATTTGAATGGTCAACACAATGTCCTATTGTGGGAGTATATAAGGGACTGACTGTTGGATGGACTTGACTGCGGAGACTTTGAACGGGACTTCGGTCTCGTTTGACTCGATGACCTGTACGGCGGCATCGAGATATTGTCCGCGCACGTCAGGGGGAAGCAGATCTGCAAATCGGCTGGCAAGGAAAAGGCAACGACCTTGCAAAAACGGATAGGCTATATGGTGATTAGAGTGCTATCCTCATCTGACTCTCAAGCCACGAACCTGAAAGCGTAAGCAACGATGGGATGACATGCGTGAGGATGTACTCGATATCTATAGGCCGGGGACGGCCGGCGTCGTGCTCGTCGTTCGAGATGTCTAAAATCGCCTCTGCCTGAGAGCCGAGGATCGCGAAAACGCTCTCCAGAGGACGCCACCTGAGAACAAAAGGGCATAAATAGACCAACACCAAAAACTAGGAAGTGACTCGCCAGTCCTCAACGCCAGCTTCTCGAGCCTGGTTGGCCTCCGTCGTGACTGTGCGCTGAATAGAAGATTGCAACGCAGATGCCGTTTGGACTGGGGCGTTGGTCAAGAGAGACTACAACGAAACGGCGTTAGGCCGGTGTAGCTGGTGTCCTCAGCCATGGCGTACTGAGAGCAAATCGAAGACAGCGGCTCGGATGCTGTACACCTGGGTATCGTCTTCTTCTTGGGAGATGAACACATTCGCGTCCGCTGCCCATTCTTCTTCCTAAACTCACACATGCAGTTATCATTTATAAGAAGTACTTGGCGCACGTACATTTTCCTTGGTCATCTGGCTCCACTGCACCGACGCATCGACAAGTCGCGCCAAAGTTTCATCATCGAACGAGACGCGAGCCTTGCTCTGGCGTGTAGCGCCCGTGACAAAGTCGACGAGCGGGGCAATGAGCTTGTACAGCTCGATCGGTTCACCCTCGGAAGAGTTCGGAACCACCGTGCTGTCTGCGAGATAATATTGCACGTATGTCGGATACAGGGCGTGGAGGTGACGCAGGGAAGCAGTAACGTAGCCCGGCAGATACGGTGCGATGACGCGTGGGAAGGACGTGTGTATCGTGTCGAGGGTCTGTTCTTCCCAACTAGGTCTAGGAGACAAACACGAGAACAGAGAATGGGAGTACGCACCTTGAAGATCTGCACGCGGATCTCTAGACCGTCCCAATGCTCGCCGGAGACGTCCTGCTGTGGGTCGAGGTTTAGAAGAACGCTGAAGGCATCCAGCCAATCAGGGAACACGTTTGCGACGGCCTCTTTGACTGCCTGGGGGAGCTGATCTTTGACCATATAGAGCGCCTCGACGCATTGGCGGAAGACGGAAATCGTGCGTGAGCGCGTCAGGGGTGTGTGTTGCTAGATGTGAATGTATGCGCGCTTTGCAATTCATCATTGTGGTCAAACAAGCCAAAACGTACCTCGGTAGCACTCAGAACCGACATTAGGACAGGCAACAATTCCCGCATGACGGGCAGAAGCTGGTCTTCGGTGAGGTCTGTCCTGACAAACTCGGTGAATACCTGCATGGCACCATGGGTGGAGCCGGGCGACCCAGATAACAAAAGCTGGACAAGGTGATTAAGCAGGTCAGGATATTCGTCCGGCCAGTCGCTGTTGGCTATTGTCGATAAGGTATGCGCCTGGGACGGATTGTCGGTCGCGTAAGGTGAGACCGTTGGATGGATCAACGCACGCATAAAGACCTGATCTTACGATCCGAATCAGACAGACCCTGGAAGACAGCCTGGCGGATCTGGTCTTTGACCTACACGTACTTCATGATGATCTAACAAGGGGCAGTTCAAGAAGAGAACTCACCTCCGGCGGGGGCGCACCTCCTCTGAACTGCGGGAAAAAGGGAGACCAATGCTCCTTCACGTACTTTCTGAGCACGATGGTTGCTGAGTGCTAGAGCAAAGCATAGCACGCGACGCCATCAAGAGAGGGTCTGCGCGAAAGGTCACACCAGACTCATCTGTCGCAGGGAGGACTCCGCATCCTGAGAGAGAATAAGTTGGGCGAGTGAGAGCGCCGACTCTTCAAGGGAAAGTCGAGTGAGAAAATATTGGATGAGTGTCGCACCACTCACGTGGACTTTTGAGAAGTTCCGAGAGACTGAGCTCAGCAGAAATTCGGATGTTCGAGTCGGGATTAAGGGTGGATGTGAGCACTTGTGCAATGGTGGACATGATGGAGGGTGTAAAGACGCGTCGTGGGACGCGACGCGTAAAAGCAGACGGGGCACGTGGTAATAGCTATGGTACAGGTATTATGTCGGGGTCTCCTTCCCAAGGTCCCACTCCCTCACAGAGCCACGCTTCTTGTACTCAATATCCATAAGAGCATTCCCCCCCTCTGACCAGCCCGCCAGCGTTCCTGCAACACCGATCCCAGCAATCTTGCTCTTGCTCTTCTTCTTCTCCTTCCCACTCTTCTCGACCAGACCGAGGCGCTCAAGACGCTTTCGCTCCGTCTTGTCCGTCCGCCGCTGCTTGATCAATTCGAGCATTGCCTCCCAACCCTCAAACTCGGCGTTATTGACTAGGCCAGTCGCCGGGACGTTGGGCACAGCTAGCGGCGCGACGTCCAAACGTGGGTCATAAGACGCCTCGAAGTACTTGTCCATCTTCGACGGCAGGTCAGGCCGAACGCTATCCGGGGAAAAATCGGCCGGTGGTGGAAGGGGTGGCGGTGGACCTGGTGGCGGACGTGGCCCTGGAGAAGGAGGGCGTGAACGTTTGGGGGTGGCATCGCGTGGGGCAGGTCCAGGGTCCAGGATAGAAGTGCTCGAACGCTCATGCAGCGATTCCGTCTCCTTTCCCTTCCCCTTGAGCTTGCGGCGTAAATCAGAAGGCTCGCGTTCAGCGATATCGCATGCGGTATGCTCCGTGGTCAGAGGTTGAGTGGATGCCCTTGAGCCAGATGGCCGACTCCCGGAACCTGTCTCCGAGCGAAGTACCTTCTCAGGAGTGTGAGAGCGCGAGCGTGATCGGTGCCGGCGTCGGCGGGAAGTAGTGTGGCGGTGCGAGCGCCTTTTGTGCCTCGAGTGCGAGTCGGCACTAGGTGCACCGTCATCAGGACTCCTAGAGCTCTGCCGGCGTCGACGACGCCGCGAATGAAGACCTTTATCTTCAGGGTCCGAAGGAGAATGGGAGCGGGGTCGCTTGGAAGCGGAAGCGTCGCCTCCGCCACGGGGTGCCCGGTCTACGGATCCATGGGGACTCCTGCTCCTCGACGCCCGGGGATGCCGACGCCTCTCCTTGTCTTCATCCTCCGAGCGAGTGCGAGAGCGGTGTCTGCGACGTCTGGACGAACCATCTTCGTCATGCCGAGACCTCCGGGCAGACCGGGAGCCATGACGGTCGCTCGCATGATCCTCCCGCCGCCTCTTTGATGGCTGCCACCGATCCTCGCCTGCGTCGTCTGACCCGAGCCGCTCTCTATGCCTATGCTGGCGCTCTCGTGAGTCATCCCTACCACGCCTCGAGCGCCTTGCACGTTCCGCAGCCGCTGCCTCCTCTGCACGCACCCGGCGCTCTGCACGTTCTTGGGCCTCGCGCTCTATACGTATTTCGGCAGCGGAGAGAGCTTGTGCTCGGAGAACGCTCTTGTTGTGATCGTCTGTATTGCGAATGATGGAAGAAAGAAAGCGCTTGTTCGTCTTCGGTACATTACTCTCTTGCCTGAAAATCGTTAATGTTATGGGCTGAGTTAACTGAAACAGTAAGAAAGGTGAACGGACTGGGGAAGGTAGGCACGGATGCCCTGCTTGTCGTACTGTTCTGCCTTCTTCTTGGCCTCTTTGAGGATGAGGTCCGCTACGTGGCGGTCGAGGTCTTCGTCTGTTACGGCTGTTGGCACAGAAACGCCCATCTGGGCACGTACGAGGCTAGATACTACAGAGGAGAGCGAGCCGTCTGCCATGATAGTTGGGTGCCACACACACGACGCCGTCGACAAACACCCGGCAGGGGTGCCGGCCCGACACAAGGACAGCCCCATTGAGCTTGCACGTACCTCCCCTAGGCCGTTCGTCGTGAACTCGATCTCGACAAATTTCTCGAATTAATCGGAACCGATGTCTCAACAGAATCCGGAGTTGTTCGTACTGTCTTTGTCAGATTTCCCCAATATTTCACTCACGAGTCCTCAAGAAGTCTCTGCTGAGTGCAAAAGTACGTTCCCCAGATTTATGCACTGTGGAGCGCGGGTGGGGCTCTCCTTGGAGTTCTCGCTCCCCATCGATTAGTAAATGGACGCTGCTGTCTGTAGTGCACATGCCTACTCCGCACATGCCCACTCCCTGTCGCGCCTATTCGAATGCTAACTTGAGTTTCAGATTTATGAACCAACAAGGTTTTCCAATACATCCGCCTGAACAAAGCCTGACGCCAGTTGATGAGTACAGTAATACAGAGACTAAATAACATCTGATTTCTAAGCCCCCATGTCCTGGTTTCTCGCCAATCCACCCAGTTGACCCACCTCGCGCTTAGTGGCTTTGGCCGTACGACGTACGATCGGTAACCCTCATATAGGTGTCATCTTTTCTTGACAATGCGGACCTCGGGCGCTGTTGTATTCTCGGCCATTGTCGTCATCGTCATTCGAAACGTGCTCCCGGTTGAGAACCCCAATACCTAAAGTTCCCGCTAGTGATGTGTCGCCTCATGCGTGATAGATAACACTCTGAAGTGGTGCTTGCCCTCATCCAGTATGCTTGATATGCCATGACCATTTGTGACGTTGATGACTCGAGCGGTAGATACATTGCCTATCGGACTGTTGAGCTGGCAGACCTGAAGAAGTGGAATGTGGCCCCGACCGCCGCGCTTACGCTTCCTTTCCAATTCCAGCATTTTCAATACCGACCACGGTCGCAATGTCAATACCCTGAACCCTTCCCACTTCGGGGAATCTCCTGGCCCTGAGAAGATCGACGTCACGGACAGCCTCGCGTCCCGGGACCGCGCAGTGTATTGATTCCATTTATATTCCGGGGGCATGTACCTTAAGACAAAGACCGGTCGTCCGAAGACATTTACATCGCAGGTGCGCCACTGATGCGCCCCAAAAATCGCGCACTAGACGAGAATCAGACATTTGGGTCGATGAGGGATATAACGATCGGACCGCGGGCTCGTCTCATTCTAACGTCCGTCAATGTTCGAACTGATATCACAATGCAGGAAGGGTAAAACGTATTGCCTAACGATATGATCCGTATAAACGTCCCCTGGACAGGTTTCACCCGTGCTGGCAGTGCGCAGGGGGGGTGTATGTAACACCTCCGGCGGTCATTTGAGGTACCCAGACTTGGATCGAGAGGTGGCGTCAACCGTGGAATGTCGCGATTGGGCGGGTTCATTCCAAGGCCCGGTGGACCAATGTGCCATGGCATGGCAGACAAGAGGTACAGTACGGCAGCGCACCCCCAGCCTTAATTGTGTTCTGATAAAGAGAAGACCGATTCCGGCCATCTGCGCAGGAATGACGCACTGCCTTGTCCGGCCCGGCGACTGCG
>JAKELH010000542.1:0-51621 GCA_021525015.1 Lactarius pseudohatsudake | reverse complement strand
TAGCTCTGGGCGCTTGGGCGTGCTCTGCCACAAGTCTTGAGATTGATGCTTCTTCTTCGGCATAATCCACTTGCGAGCGTCTGACAGTGGTTCCGAGTGGTCGTTCCGGGCGGGCCGTAGGGCGGAGTGTAACACATACAATGATGTAGGATATCCCCACAATGGTGTGGGAGATCCCTAGAATGATGTCGGAGATCCTTCTAATGATGTCGGAGATCCTTCAAATGATGTCGGAGATCCTTCTAATGATGTCAGAGATCTCTACAATAATGTTGGACATCCTTGTGCAATGGTGTCGGAGATCCCTGCAAGGGTGTGGGGACATCCATACAATGATGTAAGATATCCTTACAACAATGTCAGACATCCCTGTGATGGTATGAGACATCCCCATAATGGTGTAGGACATCCCTAGAATGATGTTGGACAGCACTGTGCAATAGTGTCGGAGACCCCTGCAATGATGTAAGATATCCCTACAATGGTGTTGGATATCCCTGCAATGGTGTCCCTATAATGATACAGGATATCCCTACAATGATGACAGACATCCCCATAATGTTGTGGGATATCCCTACAATGATGCCGGAGATCCCTGTGATGATATGGGGACATCCCCACAATGGTGTCAGAGATTCCTGCAATGATGTAGGACTTGATGTAGGATATCCATACAATGATGTTGGACATCTCTGAAATGATGTAGGAAATCCCCACAATGATATGAGACATCCCTACAATGATTATGGACATCCCTGTAATGATATGGGGACATCCATACAATGGTGTGGGACATCCCTAGAATGATATCAGAGATCCCTGTGCAATGGGGTCGGAGATCCTTGTAATAGTCTGGGGACATCCATTTAATGGTGTGGGGAAATTCATATGATAATGTAGGATATGTCTACATTGATGTCAGATATCCCTGAACTCGTGTGGGACATCCCTACAATGATGTTGGAGATCCCTGCAATGGTGCAGCAACATTCATACAATGATGTAGCCTGAGGGACATCTGACATCATTGTAGTGATATCTTACATCATTGTATGGATGTCCCCACACCATTACAGGGATATCTGACATTATTATAGGGATGTCCTACATTATTATAGGGATGTCCTACATTATTATAGGGATGTCCTACATTATTGTAGGGATGTCCTACATCATTGTATGGATGTCCCCGCACCATTGCACAGGGATCTCTTACATCATTCTAGGCATGTCGAACATCATTCTAGGGATGTCCCACACCATTTCAGAGATGTCTAGCATCATCCTAGGGACATCCCACAACATTGTAGGGATATCCTGCGACATTGTGGGGATAACCCACAACATTGTAGGGATATCCTGTATCAGTATAGGGATGTCTCACACCATTGCAGGGAAATCCAACATCATTGTATGGATGTCCCCACACCATTGCAGGGATCTCCGACACTATTGCAGGGATATCTGACATTATTGTAGGGATGTCCTACATCATTGTAGGGATATCATGTATCATTGTAGGGATATCCTGTATCATTATGGGGATATCCTGTATCATTATGGGGATGTCCCACACCATTGCAGGGATATCCAACATCGTTGTAAGGGTGTCCCCACACCATTGCAGGGATCTCCAATACCATTGCAGGGATATCTGACATCATTGCAGGGAAGTCCAACACCATTGCAGGGATATCTGACATTATTGTAGGGATGTCCTACATCATTGTATGAAGTTCCCTGCACCATTGCACAGGGATGTCCAATATCATTGTAGGGATGTCCCACACCATTTCAGAGATGTGTAGCATCATTGTAGGGATATCCCACAACATTGTATGGATATTCTGCAACATTGTGGAGATGTCTGTCATCATTGTAGGGATATCCTGTATCATTATAGGGATGTCCCACACCATTGCAGGGATATCCAATATCATTGTAGGGATATCTTACATCATTGCAAGGATCTCTGACACCATTGCATGGGGATCTCCTATGTTATTGTAGGGATCTCCAACATCATTATGGTGATCTCCAACATCATTGTAGCAATTTCCCACAAGATTGCATGGATGTCTGATGTTCATTACAGGGATGTCCTATATCATTGTATGGATGTCCCCACCCCATTACAGGGACATCCCATATCATTGGGGGCTGTTTAACTGCTCTCTGATCATTTCCATATGAACTGTATATTATCCACTTCATTAAACTTGTCATTCCATAGCAGGGTGTCCATCAGGAGCTCCGCTAACTCTGCTTTTTCAGCCATTGCCAGCTGGGGTATCAATTCTGGTGGAATCCCAATGTCAGTTGTCTGATGTCATTACTGGGATGATGTCCTATATCATTGTATGGATGTCCCCACCCCATTACAGGGACATCCTGTTGCAATCGGACTCATCGGTACGGACTGCGGGCTCGTGGGGTTCTGACTACCCTAGTATTAGTCAGGGACAGTCGTCTCAGTCAGCCTTAGGGCTGTTATCACATGTATATCTCATCGGACTTGTGACTCGTTCCTAGGATAGTTGTAGTAGGGTTCGAGCTACTATCGCTACTGGGTACCCTACGTTCAGGAGGAGCTTCAAAGCTCCTCGTCAATTGTATAAAGGACTAGTAGTACGAAGACCAAGCTCTCTAGCTTGGTCTTCTTGAATCATCAGTCCTATTCTCGTCTCATCCCTCCTTGTCTGCCTCCTTCTCTTTCTCTGCCTGCTAGTGCGTCTGGCTCTTGTGGAGCAGATCGCCCGACGACGTATACGCCTGGTGGACTTCGCCCCAGTGCTCGAGCTGATCACGTTCCTGCTCAGGACGTGTATCCACATTCGCTAAGTCGTCCTCCGTACATCAAGCCACTCTGTCATCGCTCAAGTCGAGCACCGTTAGGACAGGCCTAACACAACATTAAGACCAAGCTACACCCTACAAGAATGACACAGTGGCGCCCACAACCGGCGATCGGTGGGGCTGGAACCAAGTCCAATCATATACCATCCCCAGTAGAGGAGAACGAAACGTCCCCACACGCTATTTGAAAGCTGCCAGGTGGAGGACGCACAGAGGAGAGACAGGTTATTTCGTCGACTTCCCCAATCGGCCAAGTCGCTACTACCCAGTTGAGTTCAGCTTCGAGCACACTTGCTGGTGCATACTTGCCACAAACGACGCAGGAGTACGAACAGTAGTCCGGCCAACAACGCACGAGTATCGGTGCGACATCCTAGAGAGCGAAGTAGTCCCCCTAGCGAGGGTAGGACCTATCGACGGCGCGATCGTCACAAGCACCACAGAAGAAGGAGACTCTGGGTCAGAACAAAGCGACGAAGAGTCCGAGGAAGACCACCTCTCACAGGTAAACGCAGAGGAACAGGAAGAGCTCACCAACCTAGCAAACCGAGCTGCAGGGATTACGCTCGACGAAGCACCACAAGCTGAGCACATAGTGGTTCACCCACCAGATGAGATGACAACCACACAGTTAGAACCAACGTACGCACTTCAGGTAGACCCCATACAACAACCACACGACGGGGTCCCCGAAGACCTACTCCCTATTCACCCAGATACGGGGCATCGGATGACTGCAGACGACGCAGCTCTGATGAGGGCCATCGGACCCGATGAACCAGACCCTCCCGAAGGCGGAGGGCCACCTGGAAGAGGCCCAGGAAGAGGCTACCTAGGAGGAGGAGGTGGAGGACACGGAGGCGGAGGAGGACCACCTGGAGGAGGCGGATTCCCGGGGATAGGTCCCATCGGCAACCAGCCTCGGTCTTCAGACAGGCTCCAAGGTAACACACCCATGGTCTTCAACGGCGACCGCACCAAGGCCCTGCAGTTCAGGGCGCAGTGGAACCTCTACCAAGGGGTTAACAGCACAAGCGACATTATGCGCAACTACTACCGCCGATCACTCCTCTTCCTCGGCTACATCCAGGGAGATCTAGTCAATGAGTGGGTAATGTACATGACCGACTGGCTAATGCGCCAGACGGAAGCCGGGTTTCCCGAGCACACCCGACGCCTCTGGGAAGAAACCCTTCGCGCCTTTAACAGAAGGTTCTCGAACACCATGGAGAAGGAACAAGCACAGGCAGAACTACGCAAAGGGGTCCACATGAAGGACGGAGATATTGATAGCTATGTAGCCACCTTTGAACATCTCGCTCGACAAGCTGACTACAACCTCGACGCCCCTCAAACGATAGATCTATTTACGGCAGGACTGCCAAAGGGGCTGTTCACCAAAGTCTACGAGCAATATGAACCAACTATGTTCGAGGCATGGAAACAAGCGGCGATGAAGAAACAGCAGCAGTATCTGCACTTACAGGCACGTCTCAACTCGATAAAACCGTCCGTCCCAAAGACTACTTCGTGTCCCAGTACCTGGGGACCCCCACAGAGCGGATGGGCACCAAGGAACCTGCCCCATCAGCAAAACCCCAACGCCATGGACACCTCGGCAGACCGGACAAGGGCACAAGGAACAGAAACCGAAGGCACTCAAGGAAGACTCGCCGGGGCCGAATTTATACTCGGCAACCAACAGCGGCCACCCTATCCGCCAAGAGGAGGACCCAGAACGCGAGGCAGAGGAAGGGGGCTACCCCGAGACGCAAGGGAAGTCATCTGTTATACCTGTAACCAGAAAGGACATTTCAGTCGCTATTGCCCGCAGAATCGAGACACCGTATCAGGCAGCAGCAATCGAAGGTCAGAGACAGACTACTATGCACTAGTGTTGGGGAAGTTTGGTCTCAGACCGACCCAAACCAGGTTTGAACCAAACCCAAACCGTTTTAAATGGTTTGGGTTTGGAGAATCCTGGCTCAAACCAAATGGTTTGGTTTCTGGTTTGGGGGTCCCAAACCCGGTTCAAACCGAACCAAACTGATTAAGAAAACATATTAAAAAATATTAAAAAATAGTTTATAAGTGCTCAATAAATGGTTTGGTTCGGTTCAAACTGAGTTTGAACCGAACCAAACTGAGTTTAAACCAAATTTAAACCAAAATCAATCGTTTTTGGTCTCAAACAATTTGAAACAAAGTCTTAACCAATGACTTTGAACAAAATCAATCGTTTTTTGCCTCAAACCAACGTCTTAAGTGGTTCCTTAAGTGGTTTGAACCAAGTTTGAACTGAACTGAACTGAACTGAACTGATTAAGGACCAATTTCAAACACTTATTTTTAATCAGTTTGAAACAGTTTGGAACGGTTTGGAATGGTTTGAACTGGTTTGGGTCCGGTTTGGGTTCAGTTTGGTGAAAATTAAATGGTTCGGTTTCTGGTTTGGCCCAAAATGGCCCAAACCGAACCAAACCGAACTTCCCCAACACTACTATGCACAAGAACCGAGGGTCGAAGCACGCGCGGCAATGACCCCGCAACAGCAGGCGCAGGAATGGCTTCAGGGAGTGGCTGGAGCCTCGGATGAAGTAAAAGACCTGGTCCTTCAAGATCTGTGGGGGAAGGAGGGTTTTCAAAACGCCTGAACCCGTCGGCCTGGGTGAGGGCGCTTCGTTGTAATTCTGTAATCATCACACGCTTTTGATCGTTAAGAATTCCAGTTTCCGTTCGAACAAGTTACAACATGGCCGAAGTAAAAGCACTGGTGGACTCCGGAGCCACAGACAGCTTCATTAAACCCGCGTTTGCCAAGCGGATGGGGATCGGTCTCCAGGAATTGGAGACCCCCAAAAAGATATGGAACATCGATAACTCAGAAAATAAGCAGGACTAATCACACACTGCGTAGACCTCGACGTCCAGACCAAAGGAACCCACAAGACAATGAGATTCCTGCTCACCGACACGGGAAACGAGGACATCGTCCTCGGCTACCCCTGGCTAGCCGCCTATGAACCGCAGATTAGCTGGCAACACGCAGTCATCAAAGAGGACGCATATCCTGTGGTCCTTCGTACCACACACCCCACAAACAGAGGAGTAACCATCGCGTTCGCCCCTACCGAAGAGTTCAGCGAAGAAGAAAAGCACCACGCGATACAGGAGCTCTACAGCGAATGGGAAACAGTCAAGGCGCGTTCCATCGCCACGGATCTGGCTATCGAGGCACAGCAGTTCACCAGCACCACCGAAATACCAAAAGAATACGAGGACTTCGCAGAGGTGTTCAGCGAAGAGGAATCCCACCGATTCCCACCCTCGCGACCCTGGGACCACGCCATCGAATTCAAGAAAGACGCACCAGACGCCATCGACTGCAAAATCTACCCCATGTCGCGTGACGAAGACACAGCCCTCCAGGTATTCCTGGACGAGCAACTGGCAAAGGGGTACATCCGACCATCAAAGTCCCCCTACGCCTCGCCCTTCTTCTTTGTCAAGAAAAAGGATGGGAAGCTCCGACCCGTCCAGGACTACCGGAAGATTAACTCGTTCACTGTGTGTAACCAATACCCCCTCCCGCTCATCCAAGAACTCATCACGGACCTGGGGAACGCGGACATCTACACCAAACTCGATGTCCGCGCGGGGTATAACAACGTCCGCATCAAGCCTGGCAACGAGGGGAAGGCTGCGTTCAAAACCCGCCACAGGTTCTTTGAACCGCTGGTTATGTACTTCGGCCTCACTAACTCACCGGCCACCTTCCAAGAAATGATGGACTACCTCTGCGCCCCCGCCATTCTGAAGCATGAGCCACTGGGTACCACCATTCGAGTATACATGGACGATATTGGCATCGCCTCACGCAGTGGCATGACGGGCCACATTGCAGCGGTACGTGACATACTCCAGATCGCGAGGGCCAACCACCTGTTCTTCAAACCAGAGAAATGTGTCTTTGGCGCCCCGTCCATCGATTACCTGGGGGTAATCCTTGAGAAGGGGGTGACTCGCATGGACCCGGTCAAAGTCGCAGGCATCCGCAACTGGCCGACGCCTACCACGGTCAAACAGGTCTGATCTTTTCTCGGCTTCTGCAACTTCTACCGCCTCTTCATCAAAGGGTTTGCCACACATGCACGCCCACTAAACAGATTAACGAGGAAAGACGTGGAGTGGCAGTGGGGACAAGCAGAGGCGGACGCCTTCGAGAAGCTTAAGACACTGGTCACGAGTGAACCAGTCCTGGCACACCCGGATCAAGAAGAACCATTCGAGCTGGAGGTTGATGCATCAGGCTTCGCAGTAGGCGCTGTACTCCTGCAACGCAAAGAAGACGGCAAGCGACATCCCATAGGCTACTACTCGGCGACATTGAATGAAGCAGAGCGCAACTACGACATCTACGACCTAGAGTTACTGGCCATCATCAAAGCCTTCCGCCACTGGAGGCCCCTACTCGCGGGCTCGCCACACAAGACCAAAGTATTCTCCGACCACCTCAATCTGCAATACTG
Source organism: Lactarius pseudohatsudake (assembly GCA_021525015.1). Taxonomy (NCBI): domain Eukaryota; kingdom Fungi; phylum Basidiomycota; class Agaricomycetes; order Russulales; family Russulaceae; genus Lactarius; species Lactarius pseudohatsudake. Next base: position 44,236 of record JAKELH010000542.1, on the reverse strand, counting down.
GAGATCACCACAGAGGATAAGCAGACGCATCGCAAGGGAAGTACTAGAACTATCCGAATACAACTTTGAGATTCACCACATCAAAGGCACGGCCAATGGAAGAGCAGATGCGCTTTCCCGACAACCAGACTACGACCAAGGAGACGACGACAACAAGGACGTAACAGTCCTCCCCGATGCACTCTTTGTACGAGCCACACAAGTCGAGACGATCATGCCAAACACTCTGACAATCGAACCTGGAGAGATGGAATGACCAGACGCAACGTACCACCAGGACGAAAACTATCTTCGCCCATGGGTAAACGCACATCGGCTGAAGAAGATAGAGGGCACTTGGTACAAAGAAGGGAGACGAGTGGTGACAGGCGGACTGTATGACAAGAGAAGTATCATTTCCGCTCATCATACACCACCAGTCTATGGACACCCGGGTATTAACAAAACCGCGCAGTTAGTCAGACGATCCTACTGGTGGCCGAACCTCATCCAAGACGTACTGGACTATGTTAAAGGGTGCGCCGACTGTCAAAGGCACAAGGCAAACAACCGACCAACCCACGCACCACTGTCCCCAATCTATCCAAACCCCGAAGTGCTCCCCTTTGAAACCATCGCGCTAGACTTCATCACCAAACTCCCCCAGTCTCAAGGATTCGATTCGATCCTCACCATCACGGACCACGACTGTACCAAAGCGGCCGTCTTCATCCCTTGTCAGGAGGAGATCACAGCCGAGGGAACTGCTGCCTTATACGCTAAGCACGTCTTCTTGCGATTCGGACTCCCCTCCAAGGTAATCAGCGACAGAGACCCACGCTTCGCATCCCGGTTCACAAGGGAACTGTGCAAGATCCTGGGAATTTCACAAAACATCACCACCGCCTACCACCCTCGGACGGACGGACAGTCCGAACGAACTAACCAGTGGCTCAAACAGTACCTCCGCTTCTGGACTAATGAGCGGCAAGATAACTGGGCAGCGTACCTCCCTATAGCGGAATTCACGCACAACAACTGGCCCCACGAGACCACAAGGAAGTCCCCCTTTTACCTCCTGATGGGGTACAACCCACGCGCTGATTGGATCGATAGACCATCGCCCATACCCCAGGTAGCGCTGAGAATAGATCAGTTCCAGGAGGCTAGAGCACAGGCTAAAGCGCTCCTCATCAAGGCACAAAAGTCATGGGTTAAACACAAAGATACGCCCAAATACAAGGAAGGTGACCTGGTGTGGCTAGAAGGACGCCACCTACGGACCAATCAGCCAACCGCGAAGCTTGCGCCCAAGAGACACGGCCCCTTTAAGGTTGCACAGGTGATGTCCCCAGTCAATTATCGCCTAGAACTTCCCACGCAGTGGAGCATCCACCCGGTGTTCCACACCGATCTTCTCACCAGATATCACGAGACGGCGACACATGGGCCAAACTACCAGCGCCCACCACCAGATTTGGTAGACGGAGAAGAGGAATACGAGGTCGAGAAGATTCTAGACTCGCGAAGGTTCGGAAGAACGCGGAAACTCCAGTACCTCGTGAAATGGAAGGGATACCCCGACTCGGAGAATCAGTGGGTCGACCGGAGCGAAGTATTCACCGACCAGGCCATCAAGGACTTCAAAGCGCTGAACCCCACGCAGGAAACGCATATAAGGGGGCTTCACTATGAGCTAAGTCCCTCAGCAACCACTGCTACATCCTCTCAACCTGTCTACCTCCGTGCAATGTCTTCCTGTTCACTCCCGTCGCAGTCCACCATCGACACCGTCGTCGAGGGCCTCGTCACCTCCCATGGGCCCGCGACCCGCGAGGACGCCATCGCCGTCCTCAGAACCTTCCCCGACCCAACCATCGGAGGCGTCGCCGACTCCCCCGGTGCGCAACCTCTCACCGCCGACTACGACGTCTCGGCAGAGGAGGAGCGCGCCATACTCAGCATCGAGGCACCAGATAGCCTCGTTCAACACCTTGATGGACATGGTGACGCTGAACCTGTCGAGGTACCACGTGGAGTTCGGGCCCGTGCGGCCATGGAAGGAGATCGTGAAGGAGTGGAGGGACGAGCAGCTGCGGAGGGCGCAGCGACGGCAGCAGGAGCTGAGGCATCGGCGCCTCTTGATGCGGACTGGGGTCTGGCCGAGGATGCTGCCAAGCGACTACCCAGCTACGCACCCCCTCATTCGCTCCACCACAGACACTGACGACCCACGCGAGACTCCCTACTCCCTCAACACCGACGGCTCCCCCATGTACAAGCGGGACCTCGGAGTCATGGGCCCTGCCGTCCACCAACCCCTCGTCACCCTCAACACACGCGTCCCCACTGGCTTCAAGGCCAACCAGGGGACGGACTACATACCGTTCCGCATCGTCTCCCCCTGACGGGGTTGAGCGCGAGGCCCGCTACGTCCAGGTGATCATGGGGCCGGACCCCCTGGTCGTGGGCATCATCGACGAGTCAGACAAGGTCTACGCGCGCCCCCTTTACGCCGCTCCCCGCTTCACCTACGGCGGGAAGCCCATCTACCCGAACAACGACATGGTCCTCTTCACCGAGGCCTTCGAAGACCGGGCGCGCGTCGACCGCTGCCTCGACGCCATCCACGACCCCTCCCTCACCGCGGAGGTCCACCGCTACCGCGCCGTGGTGCGCGAGGAGGAACGCCTCAACCAGCGGGTCGACGACCTCATCGCCGCCCTGGGGGAGATCACTGGGAAGACGACGGCCAGCCGCCGCCGCCTGGAGATGGCCAACGCGATGGAGCGCATCGAGGACGAGGCGGGCACCATGGTGGACCACGAGTTGACGAAGAAGAAGACGCGCAGGGGTAGGAGGACCGCCCAGCAGCCGCAGCGCACCAGGATCAGGTACGAGGAGGAAGGCTTCGGAGCGTCGGGACGTCGCACCTAAGGAGGGGGTGATGTTGCGATCGGACTCATCGGTACGGACTGCGGGCTCGTGGGGTTCTGACTACCCTAGTATTAGTCAGGGACAGTCGTCTCAGTCAGCCTTAGGGCTGTTATCACATGTATATCTCATCGGACTTGTGACTCGTTCCTAGGATAGTTGTAGTAGGGTTCGAGCTACTATCGCTACTGGGTACCCTACGTTCAGGAGGAGCTTCAAAGCTCCTCGTCAATTGTATAAAGGACTAGTAGTACGAAGACCAAGCTCTCTAGCTTGGTCTTCTTGAATCATCAGTCCTATTCTCGTCTCATCCCTCCTTGTCTGCCTCCTTCTCTTTCTCTGCCTGCTAGTGCGTCTGGCTCTTGTGGAGCAGATCGCCCGACGACGTATACGCCTGGTGGACTTCGCCCCAGTGCTCGAGCTGATCACGTTCCTGCTCAGGACGTGTATCCACATTCGCTAAGTCGTCCTCCGTACATCAAGCCACTCTGTCATCGCTCAAGTCGAGCACCGTTAGGACAGGCCTAACGTAACAGTAAGTCAAATTAAGGAGAGGACTTGGCTTAGCCCAAGCACAGTTTTGCTTAGACTGGGCTTGGGCTAAGTATGGTCTGGCTTAATGAAATGTGGCTTAATTTAACTTAGTAGGACTGTTAAGTGACATTAAGAAGTAATAAGAACCATTAATTGCCTTTAAGTTTTTTTGGGATTTTCCTGATGCATAGCCTATTGTACAAGTAGGACAGATGTGTAAGCACGACGCGCAAGCGCATTATCTTGTAGTATTTAGAGCCCATGAAATCGATGTAGAGAGACCAGAGTCTCTCCTATTCATCTTATCCTCGTGCCTTCTGAGTCACGCCGGTAACGGACGAGGTGAACAGAATCACACCCTTGCCTTTGTTTGGCTCCCCGTCAGTCACTGCCCTGTCACGATCTCGGTCCGTGACCGGAGGGGGAAAGGGGACGTCCACACCCTCACATCCCAATGTAGTTCACAAGTTCACAGCAGCACGATCGCGTTTTGTCCTAAACTACGCTTTTTACACGCATGGAACATGGCACGGATGGAGCTGAACCCCTGCCTTGCGCTCCCCTCATTGTCTCACTGTACTCGAGTGAACCGCCTCTCACCCTCTGCCCTCATACATTCACAAACTGTCGACCATGTCCCGACTTTCTCACCAGTATAACATCCTCGGGAGTTCGGTAAATTTAACCGGCACTGACCTAGGTATTGTCACGGTACCTACCAATTGGTGTTTCGTCAATCTAACTCACGTATATCGGTGACTGTTGCCCTTTTCAAAATCAGCTCAGGATCAGGTCTCACAGGGAAAGTTCGAAATTTCCGACAGTTCAGACCCTCTCTTCACCATGTATAACGACATGGCCGTGGAAGAAGACAGAAAGATGGCCGAGAGCTGGAAGGCGGACGCTGAGGGAATCCTTGTCTTCGTAAGCTCTTATATTCCTCTAGACGTAACACGTCAAATATGAGGCTCAACTCAAATGGTCGTAGACGGGCCTATTCTCCGCTGCAGTCGCAACCTTAGTTCAAGTCTCAATACAGGACCTTCAGCCGAATCCGCAGGACGACTCTACATTCTACCTCCGGAATATTTACCAGCTTCTTGCGGATCCCAATACCCCCAATGTCTCTGTCTCTCCCTTACTTAGTAGTCCATCTCAATTCTCTCCACCTCGATACGCCGTCTGTGTCAATTCTCTCTGGTTCTTGAGTCTAGCCATGAGTCTTACATGCGGCCTGCTTGCCACGTTGCTGCAACAGTGGGCACGTCGATATATTAAGATCACACAGCCGCCGTACGGACCGCAGAAGCGTGCACGAATTCGGGCGTACTTTGCTGAAGGCGTTGAGAAGCTACACCTGCCCTGGGCGGTTGAAGCCTTGCCCACCCTGCTACACCTTTCCCTCTTTCTCTTTTTCGCAGGGCTTCTTGTACTCCTTTTCAATACCGACCATGCAGTCTTCGGGTTTGTAGCTGGATGGGTCGGCATTTGCGTGGCGGGATACGGATACATCACCCTTATCCCAATATATCGGCACGACAGCCCCTACTGCTCCCCGATTTCATCACTCGCCTGGTCCCTCCATAATGGCCTAATTTTTGCGGTCATCCGGACACTCTACTCGTCAGGGATTCTTGACCGTGTCAGCTTTGAAATTTGCAATCGCATAATCAACATGGGAGTGCTCTCCAAGGGATGCTTTTCAAAAGGCGTGGTCAAGACTGCCGAAGAAACTGCTCTGAAAATCTCATCTGAGATCGACGCTCGCGCTCTCATGCGGACACTCAACTCCTTAGACGGGGACCATGAACTAGAGCGGTTCTTCGCAGGCGTCCCAGGATTCTGCAGTTCCAAAGTAGTCTCAAATCCCTTCGAAGTTTTCATAAAGCCGTATAAGTGGAGGCTATCCGATCCGTTGCTCGGACTGATGCACCGTAATTTGACATCCGATTTGGTCAGCGAGGAGGCAAGACACCGCCGGAGCCTAATCTGTACGAGAGCAATGCACGCCGCATCCCTTCCTATCCGAGCGACCATCTGCGAGGAGATCATCAACGGAGGGTGGGATGGACTCCTGAACTATGTCGAATTTGGCCACTTCGTCAAGAGGGTTCATTACAATGATCCATCCACGGCGTACTACTCGACCTGTATGGTTGCCATTGTCATAGCAAAGGTGAAACGACGCGATGGGCTTTGGTCCGAACTGGTTATTGGCCATCTTGGTATATCGGCACCTGTCCTCCAAAGCTATCTCGCACACGGCGATAGCGCGTTACTCGCCAATTACATCCACATTCTTCGGGACATCGTTCATGTACATCTCGAAAACTTTCAGTCCGGAGACGCTGCCTCCCGCTGGAAGACCCTTGAATTAGTTTCTCAATTTGACATTCAGGATACTCTCCCTACGCTACAGCACGAGTTCTGCGAGCTGTGGAACGAGATCGTTCGCATGGCAGGGACCACCCCGGATCACCGCGTTCGATCTATTCTTATCGTACTGCTCAAGAATGTCCGCCACGCTTACATCGCCTTACATCATGATGGCGCCGATTCCGCCCTGACAGTATTCTCCACCTCCACCACCAACAACGAGCATGCTTTATTTTTATTACCCTCTTACCCCCCGTGCGATATCCCTGGCCATCGCTCCCTTCTTGCCTCACATGCTGGAGTCACGTCTTTCAATGCGACAGCTCCTACTTCCCCCGCACAACAATCGTATGACTTGCTACCGTTTCCTATGCCACTGGCACATACTGCTGTCCCTTCCACCGCATCTTCCAGCTATACTACCCCTCCAACTCAGATGAACGTCGGGGGCCATCGATATCCCCCTACCGTTGCTTCCATATCAGATTTAGCGTCCGCTTCTCGGGAACGCGTCGTTGCTAACATGCCCGTTCCTCAATTGATTCCAACAGATTTCACGATAACCACCCCTCAGCCAGTCCACCCATCCTCGTTTTCTGGGATCGCTACTCCGCTATGCCACGCAAAATCTCATGCCTTCCCTCATTCCGTGATGCAAGGCAGCTCATCTCCCACCTTCTACCCCACAGTTTTCGACAACAACGTGACGCTTCCGTAGCGCCACAGTCGGCCGCACATTCTGGGCCAAAATCACATTTTTCCCCAGCTACTGCCATTCCCGCTTTCTCCCCTGCACGTCCAGCATCTGCTGTTCGCCGGGGTGCCGCTTCTAATGGACCTTCTCAGAATACCGGGTGATGGGGAAGCCAACTCCTTTTTTTTTTTTTTTTTGATCCATATTTATTCCGGGATACATATCAGAGATACAGACCGGTCGTAGCAGGATCCACTACATTTATGAAACGCGCGTGGGGAAGCCAACTTCCACCCACCCTCAGGCTGCATGGGCAGTTCGCTTTTCAGTCGTACTCTTAACTGTATAGGTCCTTATTTTATGAGCGTGCAGTGGTGGCGCATTGTTCTGCTATGCTTGATCTTTTGGCTAGTGGTATCGTGACTAGGATGTGAGATGGCTAGGTGATCTTTGAATCGGCGTAGTAGTATCGTTGTCTCCTTGTCACTCCGTACTACTGAGCATATGTTATCGGGGAAGTTATACCACCGTATGAATAGGCCTGGTGGTAGACACTCCTGAACGAATCTGACAATGCAGAGAGGTCATGGAATCAATAAAAAAACGCAGAGGTCGTAGATAAGGACGATGACTGGCCTAAGCGCCCGTCTTTTACTCATTACTCCCAAATCGACCACATTATTTAGAAAGACACAATCCGTCCAAGGCCAACCCAGCGATCTCATCAGGGCTCACAAAAAATTGGACACCGTCATAGGTGACTTTTTCTCTTACTATGAAGGGATGTGAACGTGAACACGACGAGTGGTAGGTACATAACCGAGTCGCGGAGAAGAGAAATACAAGACACAATATCACAGCATTACGGGGCTCCCGTGAGGGTGGCCCAGGTTAGGAACTTGAAGAGTTAGAGTCCTCAGGCGTCAGACGCCAAAATAAAAGTTATTTGTCAGTCAAGACAATCAGGGAAACAGAATGTTATCTTTAGTGATTTACAGGCCCAGCTCGGCCTCAATGCCTCGGCTTTGGCCCAGCTTTGGGGGGCTCAGGCTTCCCACAATCCGATACCAGGGCTGACCCCTCGGCTCAGGCTGGCCTTGGCTTAGGAGCCACGGCTTCACAACTTAGATACAACATTTTGTAAATAATGAACATCAAGAAGCAGTCAGTAGTATCAACGTGCGTGTTTCCTCCTCATCCTCATAGCCCTCAACCAATTCATCCCAACTCCATCCCTCTCCATTGTGGACAACCTCGTCAGACTCAGCTTCTTGGTTGGCTGGCTCTTGATCGGCCAAGTCTTGATGTTCTTCCTCTTGTGCGGCACTGATGACATCACAGAATAAAAGGTCTTGATGGATGAAGCACTTCAAGCACTGGAGCGCCTCAACGATATCGCCTTGAAGTCGATTGCGACGCTTGCTGATTGTGATCCCTGCAGCCGAGAACGCGCTCTCACTCGATACCGAAGATGCCATGATGGCGAGGTAATCACGCGCAAGGGATCCAAGTCGGGTAGCGTTGGCCATGGATCTACAGGAAGAGTTAGTATAAAGCCAAACCCTTGAACTAGATGAACGGTCACATACCCCCACCAATGCACCATTCCCACCCCTTCGGGAACGACATCATTCGAGTTGAGGTAAGCGGTCCACTCATTGAGCCATGGCCTATTGGGGTCAGTGGCTTCGCTGTCCTCATCGCTTTCACTGTCGGTGTCATCAATGTTTAAGCGGCCAGTCTTGTTGGATGGTCGTGGTTTGTGGGTGCGGGCAGAAGTGGTCGTGGGGAGGTCATTGTACCGCTGTATGAACTAGATGACATGTCAATACCTCGCAATAGACTACAAAGAAGGAAATATACATACGCGTGTCTGAACAACGTCCTCCACCTCCGAAAGAAGGTCTGGATCCCAGTGTTTCTTGAAGTGGTTCATTTTTGAGGAAGGATCGAGTACTACAATAAAGCGTCACCAGATATTGAAGTCATTTGAGGATTGGAACTCACCCATGGCCATAAGATGCGCATCAGAAGTTGCTGAGCGCTTGTAGTACTCGTCGAGCTTCCCCATGCCAGCAGTGAGCGCTGGTGTGAAGACGTCGTAGCGTGGCTTCTTTGAAGCTTTCTCCCATTCCGCATACAACTTCTCCAATGCCGGAAGCGCGTTGTGAAGTGTTGGCCTTGAGGAGGTTGAAAAGGCATGTTGCGCGTTGTCCGCATGCTAAAGGAGTAGTGTTAGTATGATTCCGAATGACAAATAAGTACAGTACGTACCTGCAGAACATTACAGAAGAGGCGCACGCGCGTCCACTCTTCCTCATCCAAGGCAAGCTTGCTAAGCTTGTGCCGCTTCTCAGCGACTGTTTCCTTGAGTCTGAGTTCACAAACAAACTCGTCAACAGCCTGCAAGATAGTATGAGTATGAGTTAGACTTGAGATAAAAAGAGACAGGCAGAGCTTACCTGGCGCCGAGACTCGGCACGAGTGAGCATTACATAGGTTGAACTCCAGCGAACTTTCATGTCGAGCAGCAGCTGACAGGGGCGTATGCTGCCACGCTCTTGAACGGCCTTGAAGAGTTCTTTTCGTTGTGCGGAGGAGCGTGCCTAGTCCATACTATGTCAGATATAGAGGGTGGCGTACAAAAGAATCACATACCTTGACGCAGATGGCCCGGATAATGCCAATCTCATCACGCTCAATGGCCCCTAAGTCCACAGGGAGGTCGTCGTCTTCGGGATCTCCAGAATAATACTTTGATTTGCTGCGCGTAGATATGACCACTTGGGTGGCCAAATTGATGATATGCGCCAAACATCTGTACGGATAAATAAATTAGTCTGAACACCAAAGGACCATCGGGAATTTGAGACATACCTGATGTAACGATGCTTAATGTCGAACATTAATCCAGTCTTGAGGTCATAACACCGGGCGAACTCTTGGATCATTGTCGTGTTGTTCTTCGCGTTGTCGCATGTAATGTGTCCGACCTGTAAACAGTTAACAAGTCAGTAGACACCTGTCGGAATGTACAAACACTTACCTTGTGGACGACACCAAGGCGGTTGCAAACCTTGTAAAGGGCTTGTCCGAGCCTTGTGCCATTGTGTGCTGTGTTAAGTTGGGTGAAGCCGAGCAATGCATGCTCCTCTGTCCACTCCCCAAGACTACGCTCCTCAATCCAGTGGCCAGTGACTGCAAAATATCCGTCAGTGTTGTCGGCCTGCCACGCGTCACATGTCAAGCTTATTTCACCGCTCACGGCGGGGCTCTAGTGAGTGAGAATTAGCGCAAGGAATGAAGGGAAGAGGAAGATTGAACTTACATTAAGCCGTTCCTTCAAGAGGAACATCTGTTGCTTAAACATTTTGATAACGCGTCCCCGTGTTTGCCCTGGCGAAGGCAGCTTGACGCCATGGTTTGCACGGGCGGCGAGGTCGATCATCCTCTTGAAGGACGGTCTGTTGAATACTTGAAGCGGCTGAAATGGTGCCAACAATTCAGCCCAGTGTTTAGACGAGTGAGATAAAGAAAGGCTTACAAGGTCTGCATCAACAAGCCACTCGATTGCGGCACATGCGAACACTTTTTCACTGTACGCAATCGGTTTCTCGGCCGCGTTCTCGGGCTTGAAATGGTCGGTGAGGGCTGATTGGAGTGTTTTGACATTCTTGTCGATGGCAGCTTGCCTGCGTTGTTTTGTGTCGTCGGGTAACATTGAATCGAACTTATTTTCTTCGCACCACTTTCTGTAGCGTCCCTAAGGAGATAATACACAGTTAAGACCCAAGAAATCATAGATCCGATCAGACTTACCGAATGCAACGACGCAGCATGTGTTGCGTTTGAGCCCCTGGAATACCCCCGCGAGGAGGACAGCCATGCGTACGGCGTCACAACCAAGGAAGAGTTGTTGGACTGGGTGAAGAATGGCGACCAGACGTACCGCGATGTGAGTCCCTCGCCGGAGTAGAGGCGTGGAAGACGGCCGTCACGTGACCCTGGCACGTGGCCTGCCTCGACTTGTCCAGAAGGGTCCGGATGAGCTTGTGCCCGGACCGGCCAATAGCATGTGATGCAGATCGTGACTCGTGACTGATGTGACTGCTGACCGATGATTGATCGAGAGCCTTATGCCATTGGATACTCGTATTAGGGTTCGTGGCTGTGTATTAGGGTTGCTGGGCTTCAAAGCTCCATCCCTTGTGTATAAGTAGAAGGACGTCTGCGTGTAGACTCCTTAGCTTTGATATCTTGAGGAATACCTTCCCTTTCCTGCGCCTTAGCTCCTAGTCCCTGTGTGTGTGCTTGCCTCTTCGCCGTCATCAGCTTTCCGCTATAAGTCGTACGCCGACTTCTCCTTCATCATTCTCGACTTCTGTATCGCCGCTGCCTCTGTTTGGCCTCAAACCTCAGCAAACCGGTCCCTAATCCAAGTCGGATTGATACGTCCCGGAAGGAACGTAACAGCATGCCGACGAAGGGTTGTGTGCTCGTTGGTCAATATCTTGTCTTGCTTGACACAGCCAAGACCTTGCCTGTGCGCGTGGATATGATCAGTAAATAAACATGAGAGTGCGATGGAGGCGAGAGCGCAAAGATGCGTGCCGCGCACGCAGCGGTGACAGCGACGCGCTCGGGGAGTATGCGAACAACCTCGCTCTCGCGCGAGCCGACAAACTTGTGCAGGGTACACCAACCGGCTTGTGCGCCTCGACGGACTACGCTCGAGGGTACTTTGACCACCTCGGACTCCGGCATGACAAGCAAAAAAAGACCCGCGCGATAGGAAACCACGGGCGAGGAAAAAGGGAGGGTACTCACGCGCACAGATTACAGCTCATGCGTTGTTTGGCTTGTCCGGGCACACGAGGGAGGGCCGTGAAGAATGCCTTGATATCGGCAGTCGGGTCCGTCTTGTTGAGAGTTTCATCGCGTGGGTCGTCAACGTCGTCGATGTCCATGACCTCGACATCAGAGTGCATCCCTGTATCAGTATCAGTGTCAGGCCTCGCTTGGGTCTTCGCCTTCTTCGAGTTGAGAACACCATCGCGATCATTGTTGAGGGTTGGTACGGAGGGTGGCTTGTTGACTGCCACATTGTGAGGTCGCTTACATGAGGTTCGAGCTGGCGCCAAGTCGGATGGCGTAAGCGAAGGTGCTGGGGCGTTGTCCGAGTTTGGCGGCGTGGGCTTGACAGTGGTTGACGCCGGCGAATCGGGTGGTCGATGTTGAACAACGGACGCAGCAGATGCAACCGCGCGGCGATGCGAGGTGAGCTCCAACTCACCCGCATTGTCTGCAGTCAACTTAGCGGAGGGGTAAATTGTGCGGGAGGGTCGAGCACTCATGGTGTTGGGGAAAAAAAAAGAAAGAAATGGACTGTATTTAAACCTAAAGACGTCTGTGCAGATCAAAATGCGAGTCGCAGCGTGAATCCAGTCGTTGGACCTCGCGTCCAAGTTTGCGATCTGCGCGACGACTTGGCGACGACAATACACCCATGGTTCATCATCGCAACGATGATCAGGCCCGAGAGTCGCCAGAGCGGAGCCAGAGCTGCGGGCCGGACCGCCGTCCTGTGAAAATCGAAGCTTGAGACGCGGGCCATCAAAAGCCAAGCTGGCGGTGTCCGTGGGAACGGCATTTTGTGGCTGGCTTTGGCTGGCTTCCGGCTTTTGGGCCGGGCCTGTAAATCACTAGTTATCTTTCAAGGTGGGGCAGAGACGACGAGCCAGCTAAGACGAGCCAGTCAGGTGATGTGTATCCGAGAGGGGCCGGTTCAGTCGGCGAAGGCAAGAACAAACAAGAGCGCGAATACAATCGAAGACAGAAGTTGAGAGCAATGGCAAAGGCGAATCAAGTTCGCTTTGGAGAGGGGAGATTGAGGCAGGCACACGAGGATAAGAGAGTTGAACTGGATAATAATTAGTGTTGCTGAAGTCCGGTCCGGAACTTCGGTCCGAACGCGAACGCCCGAACCGAACAGCAACGTCCGGTTCCGGTTCTGGTTCTGGTTCGACTAGGGTTGCCGCGGTCCGGTGCGGTCCGGTTCGGCGACCTATTTTTCCGAACCCCGAACCGGACCCGGGTCCGGTTTGGGCTCTCATGCCGAACCTCGAACCTCTATGAGGTCCGGTCCGGTTCGGGTCCGGTTCGGGCTCAGACATGGCTGAACCCCGAACCGAACCCCGAACCCTCACAAAAATTCTAAAAACATTTTCTAAAATTTTAAAAAAAATTACAAAGGGTCTATAGCTACTCCTGCACCCGCGTGAAACCTGTACCCGTGCTCACAGTTACGGGTACTAGTTCCACCGCGCGGTCCTCCTTTCCCTTGCCCTCCCCACTTTGCAGCGCACTCTTGGCCTTGCGCTGATGCTAACTGCAGCGAGTAACATCAGCAGAACCACAATTAGAATGGCGATACACACCCCGATTCAGTATCCTCATCTTGTAAGCAAAGCGCGACAGACTGACCCTCAGTTTTGCGAACGAACTTGCACATTCTTGCACGTGGTATCTGATAGTTTGCTATCCATCCGATCCACACTACGATTGGGGTCATCTAACATCCCAACGAAAATTTATCAACTGTGCGTCTGACGAAATGAAAGGGGTACACACTCATTGTGTTCACTGATATCAGATCCCATCAGTGCTGCCTGCTGAGTGAATGTGTTTAATGCACCTGCAACCTGCAACGGAATTGATAGGGTGGTTGTTACACCGTCCCACTGTCGTTGGCGTCGGCGTGGCTGCCGTCGATGTCGCGATGTCGCCTCAGCGTTAACGTCATCGTCGCTGCCTCGCCATTATAGCCTTGATGTCGTCGTTGCCGTCTTGCCATTGTCGCCTCGACGTCGTTGCGCTGCCTCGACGTCATTGCTTGTGGCTTGCGTGGACGCACGGTCCTGTTGCGGCTGCGTCGTTGTCGTGGGAGCGCGGGCGTGGAGATGGCAGTGGCGTGGTTAGAGGACCACGGAGGCAGCGGCATTGGTGGTGATGTTGACGATGTCTTGTGAGCATCTGTGGCAGGCGCACGCTGACGTATATAAGGGTAGTGATGGTTAGTCAGTAGGGATTCAAAGGATAGACGAGTTCGGACTTACGACTGTATTTAATGACGTCGCAATGGCAGGGGTGGTAGTGGGAAGGGTGGTCTTAGCAGCGACCGGGCCTGTGATCAATATCAGAACGATTCAAGGACATATGAATAATAAAAATATGCATTTTTCTTCTTCCATCCCAGGGCGCACGTCGGTGAGGTAAGTTAGCGTCCTGGCGTGAGATTAGAAAGCGGAGGCGATGGTCCAATGTGACGATGGTCCCAGTGAAGGGCGAGGGAACGTGGGAAGCTTTTCCCATGTTCGGTCCAATCAACAACAACAACGAACTTGAACATGACTTATTTTTTTGACTACAAATTATACTGTGCGGCTCCGCTGTCCTGCTGGTCCCCTGCTAACTGTGATCTGTAACGAGTCCCAACCTGCACTGCACCATTTCCCAGTGTACCATGCCCCTACGCAGAGACAAAACCGACGAGCTACTCCAGGGCCCAGGCATCTTTTTGGCGCCGCCACGGTCGTGCTCGCAGTCATCTCGCTGCTGTGGGGCGTGCGACAATGGTAGATACCTCACCACTTCGACGACTAAGACGCCAGCCACAAGCTATGGCTTCCACCCACAATGGTATCTCGGCCCCGTGCTCAGCCGGCAAACACGCACGACGCTCGCGCTTCTGCAGATGTTCCACGCGCAGACGCGCTTCCTCCTCTCCCGCCTCGCTACCGTCCTCCCGTCCGCCGCGTCGTCTCTCCCGGATGCGCACCTGATGCCACGCGATTTGGTTGCTCGCGCTTGGCCCGCTCAGTAGTCTCGATGCGCACTTTGTCGAGTGACGACCCGACGCAGCCGGGTACGACCCCAACCCGGACCCAGACCGCCACGCCACCACCGGGGCACTCCGCCGACGCAAGACCGGGTCTATGCAGTGCGACAAACTGCGACCACGTCAACAGCGAGGCGATGACAAAGGCGACTGCGATGACCAAGGACCAAGGTAGCAGCGGCAATGACGACGCCGACGGCTTGGCTGCAAAGACGTGGCGACGACGCAACCACACCAGCGACTACGACGACCGCAAGACGAAGACGACCACGAGTACAACAGCGACAACACTAACGACGCCGTCGACGCGACAACATTGATCACGGTGGTAATGACGACCACGTCAACGAGAAGCGACGACAAAGCGACGAACGAACACAGCGACCCCCAACCGCGACAACATCAACAGTGACGCGACGGCCGCGATGACGACGACGTCGACAATGGCTGAGTGGAAATGGCAATCGGTGACGGGGATCTGAGGACACTGCCCCCTTATGTACATTACTCTTGTTGTTGCCTCTAAATAACACGTAGCCGCATATCTTTTATTTATAAAAAAGAAAGGTGGTAGAAAGTTTACCGTACCAGGTTCGGGGTGCAGTCCGGTCCGGACTGGGTTCACATAACTTCGGTCGATGGCGAACCCCGAACCGGACCTGCTAGCTGGGCCCTGAACTGGACCCGGGGTGCGGTTCGGTGCGGTTCGGGTCCGAACCCCATTTCGGACCGGACCCCGGCATCCCTAGGTTCGACACTGCTGCCTCCGGTCCGGTTCCCCGTTCAGGTGTAGCAGGGACGTCCTGAACGCGTTCGAACGCCCTTCACCCACCGCAGGCTCCATCAACCAGCACTACTAGTATGTCCCAACATAAGTTCTGTTTAACTCTCAGTTACTCTCAGACTTCTTTTCAGCTGCTTTGAAAACAGACTCTCTTGATGTGGCGATGCCATTGCCAGACTTGTGACGTGCCGACAAACAGAAACATCGCTGAGTCATCGCCCATGTAATCAGATCATAGGAGCCGAGCAGCCCTCACTCGCACTGCTCACCCTCTTCGCCCTCAACAGCCCTGACATGACCCTTCCATGCCACCAGTCTTAATATGTAAAGTCCGAAAGAGCCAGGAGCTCAGAGTGCGCTGTATTGCCAAGAAGGTAATCGCAACGTCGACTGTGACGAAATGTTCGGTACTCAGTGGGCTTTAGGGCATAGCAAACGAACATGCGAAGTGGTCCCCGTGTTCCGCAGTTTCCTTCGAATACGACCCCCACAACCGCCTGCGCCACACCACATATTGGTACGAAACCGACATCAAAGGAATGGCCATTGAGCACAAACACAGCGGAAGTCATCGCTGAGTCATCGCCCGTGTAATCCTGCAGATCATAGGAGTTGAGCAGCCCTCGCTCGCACCGCTCACCCTCTTTGCCCTCAACAGCCCTGACACGATCCCGGAGTACGCTAACGGCTGCAAGACTGACCTCGCCAGCACCTCTATTGTCTGCTTCGAGGACTATGCCCACCCCACTCGTGCGCCCCCAACAAGCCCAGCGCCTTCCACCGTTCCAACTTCCACGGGGTCATGCGCCTCGTCATGCACCCCAGGGCACGAGGAACGCCACATCTGTGGTGGCTACACTGGCTTCCGCAAAGGTGCGTGCCTACATGGACGGAACCCTGACTTAGAGCAGTTCCATCCGAATGCTCTCGTTGAGTTGCGGGATGGAAGACGAAATGTGCAGGAATCTAGAAGGGTATTAGTACGTATCTCAATGCTTCTTCTCGTTTTCGCTAAATGACGCTAATCGAGTAAATCAACCATGGGGCCTGCGCAGTGTTCTCGGTTTCAAATCGATTGGGTACGGTCTGTACGGACAACTCATCCTCGCACCATCATCTTCCCCGTCTGTTTCGTGGGGAGGCGAGGGGGAAGACGCATGCACGAACCCCTCCGTAGCTGCCCGCATTTGGCGCATTGTCGCCGCTAGTCTTCTCGAATCTCGCTCGACTTCGTGGCGCTTGTGGTTGGCGCTGCGTTTCTCCTCCCCTACTTCCGTTTTCCTCGAATTCCTCCCTGAGCTACCTCCGACTCGGCATGACACTCAACCTCGTCCACGAGCTCAGGGCTGGGAGAGAACGTGCGTACCCCGTCTGTGCTGCCCAACGCGGCATAATCTCGGGGAGGATGTGTGTCGCATGTGCGTACATAGATCCACTCCACCCAGTCTGAGATATCTTTGCTTAATGAACTTTACAGTTTTCTCGGGTCTTTCCGTAGCATAACCATATTATTTTGTGGATTGGTTGATATCAAATATTCAGACCCCATTCTTTCTGAGATGTCTGACAACAACGAGCAATGTGCTCTCAGGCCCGATGGCACCTTGAAGGACGCCTCCAAGATCTCCTGGTTAAATGATCCAGACGACGCTGAGCCTATTCCGGCTCATGGACTCGGCGCTCCAAGTCTCAATCTCGACTCTAACGCCTCTACGACAGCTGGCTCAAAGGGGAAGGAGCCTGCCCAACTTGTGGGCGGTCGTTGCGTTATCAAGCCCACCGCCAAAGCACAGCAAGCATCCCTCACCGGATTCTTCTCGAGTAGAACCGTCCTCAGTGAGTACATCTCTGCATCAGTACCTCTTCAATTCCCTTTATTTACCCTGTCCCCAGTCGACGGCAAGGAATCTGCGCAGACGTCATCTGCAAACTCAGGAAACTCTGGCCCTGCCAAACAAGGTTTGTACGACTTTCTACTAGTTTCTAGGCGGTATATACAATACTTAGGGTGTCACACACAGGTGACTCTACCCCTACTGCGGGTAAAGGACCTCAAAAGCGCCCCAAGGCGTCTGTTTCGGTGGGTCCAAAAAAGCGCGTCAAGACCACTACGGGAGATCAGGATGTCGAAAGCGATACTGACGACGACCAAGACTTCACGATCAGCGATGGAGAACCTAGGGGTAGTGATGGTGGGGACGACGACACTGAAGAGGAGGGTGGATATGAGCAGATGCGACAGGATGCTGATCAAGACCGCAAGGTACGTTTGTCTTTTCAATCTCACTTCTGGGTTTCTTGTTCTCACATCTCGTTGACACAACGTCAAGGGCGTTCGGCGCACCTACAGCCGTACTGATGACCCACGCACAAGGGACATATGCCGGGTATTCTCTGAGGAGATCGAGTTTGATGTTGATGGACAAAAAAAGAAGGGCCGCATGTGCGAGATATGCAAGTAAGTAAATTTATATTGATGTACGGTTGAACGGTTCCTTCTCATTGGCATTTACAGACACTTAGGAGTGTCTGAAAAGGACGCTTTCTTCACTTCGAAGAGTGTGTCAACCCTTCGCACTCATATTGCACGGTATGTTGATATGTGACATCAAGGATCGTTCCGTCTCCAGCTGATACTTTCCAGTGCCAATGAGACTCATCGCGAGACCTATCTGAAGAAATGCAAAGATGCCGGTGTCGAACCTCATCCGCACGTGATTGGCAGTGACGACAATGACCAAAACATGACGCTCACGCAAGTCAACCTTGATGGCTTCATGCAACACATACCAGCATGGACCAAGCGAGGGCTTATGGAGCACGTCATTCAGTTCGTTGTCGAAGACGACCAGTCATTTTTAGTTGTTGAAAAACCATCGTTCCGCAACATGCTCCGATACCTACGCCCCAACATGAAGGACTCGGATATACCCCATCGCACCAAGCTTCGGGATGAGGTCGTGAGCAAGGTTGACGACGTCACCGAGCGTATGTTGTTGCGTTTGAGCCCCTGGAATACCCCTGCGAGGAGGACAGCCATGCGTACGGCGTCACAACCAAGGAAGAGTTGTTGGACTGGGTGAAGAATGGCGACCAGACGTACCGCGATGTGAGTCCCTCGCCGGAGTAGAGGAGTGGAAGACGGCCGTCACGTGACCCTGGCACGTGGCCTGCCTCGACTTGTCCAGAAGGGCCCGGATGAGCTTGTGCCCGGACCGGCCGATAGCATGTGATGCAGATCGTGACTCGTGACTGATGTGACTGCTGACCGATGATTGATCGAGAGCCTTATGCCATTGGATACTCGTATTAGGGTTCGTGGCTGTGTATTAGGGTTGCTGGGCTTCAAAGCTCCACCCCTTGTGTATAAGTAGAAGGACGTCTGCGTGTAGACTCCTTAGCTTTGATATCTTGAGGAATACCTTCCCTTTCCTGCGCCTTAGCTCCTAGTCCCTGTGTGTGTGCTTGCCTCTTTGCCGTCATCAGCTTTCCGCTATAAGTCGTACGCCGACTTCTCCTTCATCATTCTCGACTTCTGTATCGCCGCTGCCTCTGTTTGGCCTCAAACCTCAGCAAACCGGTCCCTAATCCAAGTCGGATTGATACGTCCCGGAAGGAACGTAACATATGTGCAAGTACTACAGAGATGTCGACTCTCAATTCTCTGTCACGTTTGACCTCTGGCAATCAGGGGCCGGCGACCCTTACATCTCGCTCACCGTCCATTATATAGATGCCCCAAAGGAGAAGCCAAGTGACTGGGAGCTCAAGACTGACCTCCTCGCGTTTTCCGAACTCAAAGGCAATCACAGCAGTGTGAATATTGGCGAGGCTATCCTCGGTATTACTGAGCGCTATGGGATACTCAACAAGGTAAACGATGCCCGTCTTCTTGACCAGCTGGGCTAACAACTGATCAGATAGGGTGGATGACTAGCGATAACGCGAGTTCAAACGACAAAGCTGGGCGCTACATGCAGCGCAGACTCCATCAACCTCCTGGACGATTGTGGGTCGCTCATGAACGTCGCATTCGGTAAGTCATCATGCTGTCTTTGGTCTTTGATTGGTGCCCTCTTTAGGTGTATGGAGCACACCGTCCATCTTGCCGCACATGACTTTATTCAGGCAATCAACCCAACTTCTAGACGTTCGAAGACAAAAGCGAGTACTGGCGAGCCCGAGGAAGGTGGCGATGATGGTGAAGCAACTGGTGGTGACGAGGATTGGACTGCCAACTGGGAGGAACTCGAAAACACGCTAGATAATGAGGAGGTTGACGGCACTGTTACTTTTCAGCCCAGTGACTTGCTTGGGAAAGCCATAGCACTAATTACGCAGATCCGGCGTTCACCTCAAGCCAACTCATATTTCCAGACCGTTTGTGCCGAGGAAGGTGTCAAGCCACTGGAGTTGAAGAAATGGGTGCACACTCGCTGGGGGTCTATGTATGACCTCCTTGAGCGACTGCTATCGAGCAAATTGGTGAGCCCGGTGTTCATCTTCGTGTTGATATTGCTGATTCACTGCTTAGGCTGTAAATAAATTTGTCCTTGTTGCTGATGATTCGGATAGGGTCCCGAAGCTGAAGAACAAGTCGTACTTCGACTACAGGATCACCCCAGACGAATGGAAGCTCCTTGAACTCATGCGAGAGGTCCTTCAGGAACCCCGAGAAGCGCAAGCGACTTTCTCATCGGAGAAAACACCTACGGTGTGGCGCACAATCCCCACCCTCGAATGCCTGCAAGAGCGCTGGGAACTTATGGCCAGAAATGCCAAGTTCGCACGAGTCAAGCACGCGATCGAGAAAGGGTTGGCCAAGGTCAAAAAATGGTATGGTTCTATCAGCGAGACGGATGCTTATTTTGTATGTCTTGGTGAGTTTTTTTGGGTCTCGTTTATTATACAACGCGCTGCTCATTGTTCGGATTCTTCGGAAACTAACCCCAGCCCTCGATCCAACCATCAAACTGGAATACTGCAAGTCTAACTGGGACCAGGAGCGCGTTACTGCTGGTACTGAGGCTTTGGAACGCATTGTAAGTACTATCCACACGCATATTTATCAACTATGTAGTGACTCGGAACAGTTCGACAGTTACTATCAGCCGCCACAACTGTCGGCCCCCACAGAGCCCGGGCCCTTTCCGCCAAATGGTGCGTATCATCACGGTCATAAAATAGACCATATTTTTATGACCAACTTGTGCAGCGCTGGCCTTGTAGGTTCACCTCAGGCTCCTCGGAAGTCGGGCTATGCCGCCTCATGGATGAGAGCAGCTGTTCAGTCCCATCTGCGCACTGAAGCCGTCTCACATGATCCTCACAAGGAGCTTAAGGATTACCTGGAGAGCACACTTGAGACCAACGTCACGGATCCAGTCCGTTGGTGGGGTTACCACCAAACCCAATACCCCACGCTTGCTCGTATTGCTTGCGATTACCTTGCGATCCAGGGATCGTCTGTCCCTTCTGAGCGCGCTTTCTCAAGCGGTGCTTTGACTGGTACTCTTCGTCGCAACTGCCTCCTCCCAGAGTCCTTTGAGGCACTTCAAATTTTGAAGAGCGCTTACAAAAACGGAGTTATCAATGCTAGCGGCGAAGCCAAGGCACACGAGCCTTGTGAATGGGAGTAGAACATGTAGGGAAAAGTACTAGAGGTCAACGCGTGGTCTGAGGTCTCAGGTCTGATGGTGATCACGCTAAATGTCTTGGAGTCTTGTAGGTACAGTTAGGTTACAGGGTTGTTGAGGTGTTGCGGGGGCAGATTCCAGTAGTTTGATCATTATGCAAAGAAGCAAATGTTTATTTTGCGTCTGATACTGTAAAGAGATTGGCCACTGCAGTCAAGTCACGGTCGCGTTTCCCAGTTGGCGCAACAAGCAACCTTTCCCACACCTTCGACTGCATGGTATCGTTGAACGTTCATCCTTCTCCACGCCCACACGATGTTATCCCAAATTCCCAATATGTCTGTCTGTTCCTCTCCTTTACCACATCAATGACTACATTCCGCGCTCAATCGCTTCGATCCGCTCATGTGGGCTTTGGCAACATGTTGCAAGACTTCCGACATTTGCTCCGATTGCTCGTGCGTGCCTGCCCCTGACCATTTTCCTGCCCTGGCTGCCCAGCTCTGACTTTTTCGATCACTTTGATCCGCTCATGCGGCATGTTG
This sequence comes from Lactarius pseudohatsudake, assembly GCA_021525015.1. Classification (NCBI taxonomy): domain Eukaryota; kingdom Fungi; phylum Basidiomycota; class Agaricomycetes; order Russulales; family Russulaceae; genus Lactarius; species Lactarius pseudohatsudake. The sequence goes on along the minus strand of JAKELH010000542.1, from coordinate 22,857 downwards.
CAAGACTTCCGACATTTGCTCGTACGTGCCCGCCCCCGCCTCACCATTTTCCTGCCTGACTTTTTTGGTCGCTTTGACCCGCTCACACGGCATGTTGCAAGATTTGCTCGTGCGTGCCCGCCCCTGCCTCGCCATTTCCCTGCCCCCAGTGGGCCAGCTCTGACTTTTTCAGTCGCTTCGATCCGCTTAGGCTCACGCGGCATGTTGCAAGACTTCCGACCTTCGCTCGTGCATGCCCGCCCCTGCCTCACCATTTTCCTGCCCTGGCTGCCCAGCTCAGACCTTTTCGATCGCTTTGTTCCGCTTACGCAGGCTTTTGGCAGCATCTTGCAAGACCTCCAACTTTTGCTCTGCAAAGAGCACTTTCTTGTACATCTGTCCGCCAATGATCTCAACCACTGATTTAATCCCCCTGAGGCAACATCTGACGAAGCCGTCCATCCGCTGCGAGTCCTCGCTGTTCCCGCCGTCTTCGACGTCCTGGGTCGCTTTGGGACTATCCATCCCCGTGGCCCGGATTTTGGTAGGTACGCATGTGAACTCCGAACCATTACAAGCCACTCACCAATCGCACTGATGACAGCACCTCACGTCGCCTTGGATGCCACGCTCGATCGCTTCGATCCGTTCACGTGGGCTTTCAGTAGCATGTTGCAAGACTTCCGACATTTGCTTGTGCGTGCATGCCTCGCCATTTCCCAGTCCGGCTCTCTACCTTTTTACCTTTCACTGGCATCCCAGTTGCGCTGCTACTTGCGCAAGCCCTTTGTCAGAAAGCTCACATCGCCTTGGACGCCATGCTCAATTGCTTCGATCCGTTCACACAGGCTTTTGGTAGCATGTTGCAAGACTTCTGACATTTACTCGTGCGTGCCCGCCTCAACGTTTCCCAGCCAGGCTAACTTTTCCCCTTTCATCGCCGTCGGCGGGCCATCGCACAAGTTCTTTGTCGTCACATTGCCTTGGAAGCCACACTCGATCGCTTCGAGCTGTGCACGTGGGATTTTGGCAACATGTTGCAAGACCTCCAACATTTGCTCCGGAAAGAGCACTTTCTTGTACATCTGCCCACTAACAATTGTGCAGATCTCGTCGTTTTCTGTTGGACGTTGATGATGATGCCAAACAGTCTTGGGAACCGAAGTCTGAAGCCATTCCTGGAAGCATGTGGTCAGTAGTTTCTTCAGAATCTTCACGCTAAGTCACTTGTACATTTGGGTTTGCGAAATGAACCCATTTCCTTCCCTAGGTGCTCGCAAATGCCTCGGTTATATCCGTGTTTCAGGCGATGACACAGTCCAATGCGAGGGGGGTGCCGCGCACCATGCACTCCGCCGAGTCTGCCGCCCTGACGTCGATCTCCATGTCGCGCCCACAGTCACGGACGCCGTCACCACAGCAACACAAAGTCAGTGTTCTGTCATTTGCCCCTGGGAACACGCCTCACGAGCCACTAACTGCCGCTGCCACCCCGCCAATGCAGGGTTGATCCTTACTGCCCAAGCCACGACGACGAACTTCAGATGAAAGTGGTGGCCACGACGCGACGACGACCCCACCTGCAACCACAGTGATGACGATGACAGGACTGCGGCTAGCTAGATTTACATAGTTTATTCAGCATGTAGTAGACACCAGTAGACGTTACAATGAAATGAAAAAAAAACATTCCACATAGTTCAGCGTTCGAACATGAACCGAACGCACCCGAACACGTTCAGGACGTTCAGGTCTGGTTCAGGTTCACGTTCGGAAATTCGGACAACGTTCAGGTTCGGGTTCGGCACTAGGGGGGCCTGAACTGCACTGAACCGAACTTTGGCAACACTAATAATAATATTCGATACAACAGGACGCTTTTTTATACAGTGTAGATACATCTTTACGAGAAATAAAAGTAAAGTAAAGTAAATGAGAACAAAGACACACAGGCCAATACTGGCATGAAACAGGAGTTGAGTCGGAAAACGAAGAGACGGGAGATGAGGCCGAGAATGTACAGTAGAGGGGTGCGCAAGCCCCTATGAGTCTGAAACGAGAGTAGCAGCGCATGGGACAAAATGGACTCGGAAATAACAACAGAAATGCAGGACTTATCGAGAACGAGAAAGGAGCCCTCCATAGTCTCCAAAACCGCCGCGAACGAGCGCGGCAGAAGATTCGAGTTGGCCGGGTTGAGCGTGCCAAAATGCAACACTCCCCCTCACGCTCGACGAAGTCCGAGGTTCTGCGAGTGGAACGTGACCTTGAACTTGGGGAGTGGCTTGGTGAGGATGTCCGCGGTCATTTCTTCAGTGGGACAGTATTTGATGTTGATGTGTCCGTCGGTGATGGTCTGGCGAATGAAATGGAAGCGTATGTCGATATGTTTGGTGCGAGCGTGATAGTTGTCTTGCGTCGCAAGGTGAAGCGCGGCCTGGTTATCGCAATGGAGAGGGGTAGGATAGGGGGCGAAACCGAAGAGGGGCTCGGTGAGTCTCCTGAGCCAGATGCATTCCTTGGCCGCGTGAGTCGCTGTGACGTATTCGGCCTCAGCGGTGGATAGTGTGATGATTTCTTGTTTGCGTGATGTGTTGCATTAGGCCCGTCCTAACGGTGCTCGACTTGAGCGGTGACAGAGTGGCTTGATACGCGAAGGACGACTTAGCGAATATGGATACACGTCCTGAGCAGGAACGTGATCGGTGCGGGCACTGGGGCAAAGTCCACCAGGCGTATATGTTGTCGAGCGATCTGCTCTACAAGAGCCAGACGCACTAGCAGGCAGAGAGAGAGGAGAAGACAGACAAGGGACGAGACGAGAATTGGACTGAGGATTCAAGAAGACCAAGCTAGGGAGCTCGGTCTTCGTACTACTAGTCCTTTATACAATTGTCGAGGAGCTTTGAAGCTCCTCCTGAACGTAGGGTACCCAGTAGCGATAGTAGCTCGAACCCTACTACAACTATCCTAGGAACGAGTCACAAGTCCGATGAGATATACATGTGATAACAGCCCTAAGGCTGACTGAGACGACTGTCCCTGACTAATACTAGGGTAGTCAGAACCCCATGAGTCCGCAGTCCGTACCGATGAGCCCGATCGCAACATCACCCCCTCCTTAGGTGCGACGTCCCGACGCTCCGAAGCCTTCCTCCTCGTACCTGATCCTGGTGCGCAGCGGTTGCTGCCCGACCTTCCTACCCCTGCGCGTCTTCTTCTTCGTCAATTCGTGGTCTACCATGGTGCCTGCCTCGTCCTCGATGCGCTCCATCGCGTTGGCCATCTCCAGTCGGCGGCGGCTGGCCATTGCCTTCCCAGCAACCTCCCCCAGGGCGGCGATGAGGTCGTCGATCCGCTGGTTGAGGCGCTCCTCCTCGCACGCCGCGGCGTGGTAGCGGTGGACCTCCGCGGTGAGGGAGGGGTCGTGGATGGCGGTGAGGCAGCGGTCGACGCGCGCCCGGTCTTCGAAGGCCTCGGTGAAGAGGGCCATGTCTGCGTTCGGGTAGATAGGCTTCCCGCCGTAGGTGAAGTGGGGGGCGGTGTAAAGAGGTCGTGCATAGACCTTGTCTGACTCGTCGATGATGCCCACGACCAAGGGGTCCGGCCCCATGATCACCTGGACGTAGCGGGCCTCGCGCTCAACCCCGTCGGGGGAGACAATGCGGAACGGTATGTAATCCGTCCCCTGGTTGGCTGTGAAGCCGGTGGGGACGCGTGTGTTGAGAGTGACGAGGGGTTGATGGGTGGGGGGACCCATGACTCCGAGGTCCCGCTTGTACATGGGGGAGCCGTCGGTATTGAGGGAGTAGGGGGTCTCGCGCGGGTCGTCAGTGTCTGTAGTGGAGCGAATGAGGGGGTGCATAGCTGGGTAGTCGTCGGCAGCATCCTCGGCCAGACCCCAGTCCGCATCAAGAGGCGTCGATGCCTCAGCTCCTGCTGCCGCCGCTGTGCCGTCCGCAGCTGCTCGTCCCTCCACTCCTTCACGACCTCCTTCCACGGCCGCACAGGCCCAAACTCCATGTGGTACCTCGACAGGTTCAGTGTCACCGTGTCCGTCAAGGTGTGGAACGAGGCTATCTGCGGCCTCGCCCTCGAGCAGGGCGCGCTCTTCTTCTTCGGCGATCGCCTCGTAGGCAAGAGGCTGCGCCTCGGGAGAGTCGGCGGTTCCCCCGACAGTGGGGTCGGGGAAGGCTCTGAGGACGGCGATGGCATCCTCGCGGGTCGCGGGCCCATGGGAGGTGGTGAGGGCTTCGACGACGGTGTCGATGGTGGACTGCGACGGGAGTGAACAGGAAGACATGGTACGGAGGTAGACAGGATTGGAGAATGTAGCAGGGGTTGCTGAGGGACTTAGCTCATAGTGAAGTCCCCTTATATGCGTTTCCTGCGTGGGGTTCAGCGCTTTGAAGTCCTTGATGGCCTGGTCAGCTGTAACGCTCCACCGGGCGTTGCCTTCTAACACCGCGTGCTAGGCTCGTCGGGTCCTAACGGTCACACTTCAAGACGACTTGGAGGAGTCGTGCACGTGAGATCTCTGAGGAGAGACGGAGTAGAGTGGCCCAAAGTATGCAGAGGGCGCAAAAGAGGAGAGTGGAGAGGATTGCAGAGGCAGACAGTGTGCGGGGGGGAAAGCGGAAGGGAGGAAAGAGGTGGCTTCAGGACAAGATGAATTGACAACCAAGGGGACCTCTATACAGCGTCACTACTTTGCAAACAGCTCAGGTACCTAGCAGAGGAGTTGGGTGGGATAATCCAAGAAGTCAAGCTTAGGTCTTCAGCGACCATAAGCTAGAGCCTATATACACATCCAAGGAGGTTTGAACCCCAGCTTGGAACTCCGAAATCCTAGTACAGGGATCCTAGGAATGAGTCACAACGAGTCAGAGATAACGGACAGCCAATGGCATAAGGCCCTCATGGCATGAGTCAGAGATAAGAAACACGAGTCATACAGTCCATCAGAAATTAGGCACAATCACGTACGAGTCACAAACATGAGGCATTCTAGCCTCGGTCCAGGCGTAAGCTCATCTGGATCCATCTGGTGCGAGTCTAGACCAGGTCACGTGCCAGGGTCACGTGACGGGTGGCGCTAAGGTCATGTGCGCTATTCCCAGTATTCCTGAGATTTCTGAGCGCTTCCGTATACGTAATACCCAACGGGTGACTTAGCTCTGGGCGCTTGGGCGTGCTCTGCCACAAGTCTTGAGATTGATGCTTCTTCCTCGGCATAATCCGCTTGCGAGCGTCTGACAGCGGTTCCGAGTGGTCGTTCTGGGCGGGTCGTAGGGCGGATTGTAACATCAGCGAATACTTCGCTCCGGTCAACCCACTGATTCTCCGAGTCGGGGTACCCCTTCCATTTCACGAGGTACTGGAGTTTCCATGTTCTTCCGAACCTCCGTGAGTCTAGAATCTTCTCGACCTCGTATTCCTCTTCTCCGTCTACCAAATCTGGTGGTGGGCGCTGGTAGTTTGGCCCATGTGTTGCCGTCTCATGATATCTGGTGAGAAGATCGGTGTGGAACACCGGGTGGATACTCCACTGTGTGGGAAGTTCTAGGCGATAATTGACTGGGGACATCACCTGTGCGACCTTAAAGGGGCCATGCCTCTTGGGCGCAAGCTTCGCGGTTGGCTGGTTGGTCTGTAGGTGGCGTCCTTCTAGCCACACAAGGTCACCTTCCTTGTATTTGGGCGTATCTTTGTGTTTAACCCATGACTTTTGTGCCTTGATGAGGAGCGCCTTGGCCTGCGCTCTAGCCTCCTGGAACTGATCTATTCTCAGCGCTACCTGGGGTATGGGTGACGGCCTATCGATCCAATCAGCGCGCGGGTTGTACCCCATCAGGAGGTAAAAGGGAGACTTCCTTGTGGTCTCATGGGGCCAGTTGTTGTGCGTGAATTCCGCTATAGGGAGGTACGCTGCCCAGTTATCTTGCCGCTCATTAGTCCAGAAGCGGAGGTACTGTTCGAGCCACTGGTTAGTTCGTTCGGACTGTCCGTCCGTCCGAGGGTGGTAGGCGGTGGAGACGTTCTGTGAAATTCCCAGGATCTTGCACAGTTCCCTTGTGAACCGGGATGCAAAGCGTGGGTCTCTGTCGCTGATTACCTTGGAGGGGAGTCCGAATCGCAAGAAGACGTGCTTAGCGTATAAGGCAGCAGTTCCCTCGGCTGTGATCTCCTCCTGACAGGGGATGAAGACGGCCGCTTTGGTACAGTCGTGATCTGTGATTGTGAGGATCGAATCGAATCCTTGAGACTGGGGGAGTTTGGTGATGAAGTCTAGCGCGATGGTTTCAAAGGGAAGCGCTTCGGGGTTCGGATAGATTGGGGACAGTGGTGCACGGGTTGGTTGGTTGTTTGCCTTGTGCCTTTGACAGTCAGCGCACCCTTTAACATAGTCCAGCACGTCTTGGACGAGGTTCGGCCACCAGTAGGATCGTCCGACTAACTGCGCGGTTTTGTTAATACCCGGGTGTCCATAGACTGGTGGTGTATGGTGAGCGGAAATGATACTTCTCTTGTCATATAGTCCGCCTGTCACCACTCGTCTCCCTTCTTTGTACCAAGTGCCCTCGATCTTCTTCAGCCGATGTGCGTTTACCCATGGGCGAAGATAGTTCTCGTCCTGGTGGTACGTTGCGTCTGGTCGTTCCATCTCCCCAGGTTCGATCGTCAGAGTGTTTGGCATGATCGTCTCGACTTGTGTGGCTTGTACAAAGAGTGCATCGGGGAGAACTGTTACGTCCTTGTTGTTGTCGTTTCCTTGGTCGTAGTCCGGTCGTCGGGAAAGCGCATCTGCTCTTCCATTGGCCGTGCCTTTGATGTGGTGAATCTCAAAGTTGTATTCGGATAGTTCTAGTACTTCCCTTGCGATGCGTCTGCTTATCCTCTGTGGTGATCTCCAGTATTGCAGATTGAGGTGGTTGGAGAATACTTTGGTTTTGTGTGGTGAGCCCGCGAGTAGGGGCCTCCAGTGGCGGAAGGCTTTGACGATGGCCAGTAACTCTAGGTCGTAGATGTCGTAGTTGCGCTCTGCTTCATTCAGTGTCGCCGAGTAGTAACCTATGGGGTGTCGCTTGCCGTCTTCTTTGCGTTGTAGGAGTACAGCGCCTACTGCGAAGCCTGATGCATCAACCTCCAGCTCAAATGGTTCTTCTTGATCCGGGTGTGCCAGCACTGGTTCGCTCGTGACCAGTGTCTTAAGCTTCTCGAAGGCGTCCGCCTCTGCTTGTCCCCACTGCCACTCCGTGTCTTTTCTCATTAATCCGTTTAGTGGGCGTGCGTGTGTGGCAAACCCTTTGATGAAGAGGCGGTAGAAGTTGCAGAAGCCAAGAAAAGATCGGACCTGTTTGACCGTGGTAGGCGTCGGCCAGTTGCGGATGCCTGCGACTTTGACCGGGTCCATGCGAGTCACCCCCTTCTCAAGGATTACCCCCAGGTAATTGATGGACGGGGCGCCAAAGACGCATTTCTCTGGTTTGAAGAACAGGTGGTTGGTCCTTGCGATCTGGAGTATGTCACGTACCGCTGCGATGTGGCCTGTCATGCCACTGCGTGAGGCGATGCCAATGTCGTCCATGTACACTCGAATGGTGGTACCCAGCGGCTCATGCTTCAGAATGACGGGGGCGCAGAGGTAGTCCATCATTTTTTGGAAGGTGGCTGGTGAGTTAGTGAGGCCGAAGTACATAACCAGCGGTTCAAAGAACCCGCGGCGGGTTTTGAACGCGGCCTTCCCCTCATCGCCGGGCTTGATGCGGACGTTGTTATACCCCGCGCGGACGTCGAGTTTGGTGTAGATGTCCGCGTTTCCCAGGTCCGTGATGAGTTCTTGGATGAGCGGGAGGGGGTATTGGTTACGCACAGTGAATGAGTTAATCCTCCAGTAGTCCTGGACGGGTCAGAGCTTCCCATCCTTTTTCTTGACAAAGAAGAAGGGCGAGGCGTAAGGGGACTTTGATGGTCGGATGTACCCCTTCGCCAGTTGCTCGTCCAGGAATTCCTGGAGGGCTGTGTCTTCGTCACGTGACATGGGGTAGATTTTGCAGTCGATGGCGTCTGGTGCGTCTTTCTTGAATTCAATGGCATGGTCCCAGGGTCGCGAAGGTGGGAATCGGCATGTAACGTTCCGTTCTGGATGTGGACTCTGACTCATCGGTGATGACTTACGAGTGTCAGAAGTACTTAGTCATGGACTGTGCAGCATCAGTCAGCTGTATGGCTCGGCATGTGATTGTATGATATGACTCATTCCTAGTAGTAGTTGTATTAGGGTTCGCTCTACTTACGCTATTGGTTAGTCACGATTCGGGAGGAGCTTGAAAGCTGCCTCGTACATGTATATAGGGACTCATACGAAGACCAGGATCCGCATCTTGGTCTTCTTCAATTACCACTTCTTGACTCGTCCTCTACACAAGGGATCTCCCCTTAGTGAGTCTCCTTCGTCCGGCATATCCTTTGGATCCCCGTGACTTCCATTAGCCTTTGGCTACCCACGTGTCTGACCAACCGTGTGGGCAGTGAACTACCCTCTCGATGCTACTTGTCACCGAGTGTTCCTCTATCACAACGAGCGTGTCGCCAAGTCGTTCCATCAAATCTACGTCGTTGATCACGAGTCGTGGGATGAACTCAGGATCATTCCTTATCCGCCAATCTACCTTCCGTTCGGAGAAGACCTCCACGGATATCTAGGACCAGAGGATCGTCTGTTCCCCCATCCTGTTGACATTCATACTACTTCTGCGAACAGAAACTACTATCTCCCCAGAGGATCAGCACATCAGCTCGCCTAAGTCAGGCATATGTCCGTGGTAGACGTAACAGGCGGGATTCCTCTTCGCTGAACACTTCTGCGAAGTCCTCGTATTCTTTTGGTATTTTGGTGGTGCTGGTGAACTGCTGTGCCTCGATAGCCAGATCCGTGGCGATGGAACGCGCCTTGACTGTTTCCCATTCGCTGTAGAGCTCCTGTATCGCATGGTGCTTTTCTTCTTCGCTGAACTCTTCGGTGGGGGCGAACGCGATGGTTACCCCTCTGTTTGTGGGACGTGTGGTACGAAGGACCACAGGATATGCGTCCTCTTTGATGACTGCGTGTTGCCAGCTAATCTGCGGTTCATAGGCGGCTAGCCAGGGGTAGCCGAGGACGATGTCCTCGTTTCCCGTGTCGGTGAGCAGGAACCTCATTGTTTTGTGGGTCCCTTTGGTCTGGACGTCGAGGTCTACGCAGTGTGTGATTAGCCCTGCTTTATTTTCTGAGTTATCGATATTCCATATCTTTTTGGGGGTCTCCAATTCCTGGAGACCGATCCCCATTCGCTTGGCAAACGCGGGTTTAATGAAGCTGTCTGTGGCTCCGGAGTCCACCAGTGCTTTTACTTCGGCCATGTTGTAACTCGTTTGAACGGAAACTGGAATTCTTAATGATCGAAAGTGTGTGATGATTACAGAATTACAACGGAGCGCCCTCACCCAGGCCGACGGGTTCAGGCGTTTTGAAAACCCTCCTTTCCCCACAGATCTTGGAGGACTAGGTCTTTTACTTCATCTGAAGCTCCAGCCACTCCCTGGAGCCATTCCTGCGCTTGCTGTTGCGGGGTCATTGCCGCGCATGCTTTGACCCTCGGTTCTTGTGCATAGTAGTCTGTCTCTGACCTCCGATTGCTGCTGCCTGATGCGGCGTCTCGGTTCTGCGGGCAATAGCGACTGAAATGTCCTTTCTGGTTGCAGGTATAACAGATGACTTCCCTTGCGTCTTGGGGTAGCCCCCTTCCTCTGCCTCGCGTTCTGGGCCCTCCTCTTGGCGGATAGGGTGGCTGCTGTTGGTTGCCGAGTATAAATTCGGCCCCGGCAAGTCTTCCCTGAGTGCCTTCGGTTTCTGTTCCTCGTGCTCTTGTTCGATCTGCCGAGGTGTCCATGGCGTTGGGGTTTTGCTGGTGGGGTAGGTTCCTTGGTGCCCACCCGCTCTGTGGGGGTCCCCAGGTACTGGGACGCGAAGTAGTCTTCGGGGCGGACAGTTTTATTGAGTTGAGACGTGCCTGTAGGTGCAGATACTGCTGCTGTTTCTTCATCGCCGCTTGTTTCCATGCCTCGAACGTAGTTGGTTCGTATTGTTCATAGACTTTGGTGAACAGCCCCTTTGGCAGTCCTGCCGTGAATAGATCTATCGTTTGAGGGGCGTCGAGATTGTAGTCAGCTTGTCGAGCGAGGCGTTCAAAGGTGGCTACATAGCTGTCAATATCTCCGTCCTTCATGTGGACCCCTTTGCGTAGTTCTGCCTGCGCTTGCTCCTTCTCCATGGTGTTTGAGAACCTTCTGGTAAAGGCGCGAAGGGTTTCTTCCCAGAGGCGTCGAGTGTGCTCGGGAAATCTGGCTTCTGTCTGGCGCATTAACCAGTCGGTCATGTACATTACCCACTCGTTGACTAGGTCTCCCTGGATGTAGCCGAGGAAGAGGAGTGATCGGCAGTAGTAGTTGTGCATAACATCGCTTGTGCTGTTAACCCCTTGATAGAGGTTCCACTGTGCCCTGAACTGCAGGGCCTTGGTGCGGTCGCCGTTGAAGACCATGGGTGTGTTACCTTGGAGTCTGTCTGAAGACCGAGGCTGGTTGCCGATGGGACCTACCCCCGGGAATCCGCCTCCTCCGGGTGGTCCTCCACCGCCTCCGTGTCCTCCACCTCCTCCTCCTTGTGGGTAGCCTCTTCCTGGCCCTCTTCCGGGTGGCCCTCCTCCTTCGGGAGGGTCTGGTTCGTCGGGTCCGATGGCTCTCATCAGAGCTGCGTTGTCTGCAGTCATCCGATGCCCCGTGTCTGGGTGGATAGGGAGTAGGTCTTCGGGGACTCCGTCGTGTGGTTGTTGTATGGGGTCTACCTGAAGCGCGTACGTTGGTTCTAACTGTGTGGTTGTCATCTCGTCTGGTGGGTGAACCACTATGTGCTCAGCTTGTGGTGCTTCGTCGAGCGTAATCCCTGCAGCTCGGTTTGCTAGGTTGGTGAGCTCTTCCTGTTCCTCTGCGTTTACCTGTGAGAGGTGGTCTTCCTCGGACTCTTCGTCGCTTTGTTCTGACCCAGAGTCTCCTTCTTCTGTGGTGCTTGTGATGATCGCGCCGTCGATGGGTCCTACCCTCGCTAGGGGGACTACTTCGCTTTCTAGGATGTCGCACCGATACTCGTGCATTGTTGGCCGGACTACTGTTCGTGCTCCTGTGTCGTTCATGGCAAGTATGCACCAGCAAGTGTGCTCGAAGCTGAACTCAACTGGGTAGTAGCGACTTGGCCGATTGGGGAAGTCGACGAAATAACCGGTTTCTCCTCTGTGCATCCTCCACCTAGCAGCTTTCAAATAGCACGTGGGGACGTTTCGTTCTCCTCTACTGGGGATGATATATGATTGGACTTGGTTCCAGCCCCACCGATCGCCGGTTGTGGGCACCACTGTGTCGTTCTTGTAGGGTGTAGCTTGGTCTTAATGTTGTGTTAGGCCCGTCCTAACGGTGCTCGACTTGAGCGGTGACAGAGTGGCTTGATACGCGAAGGACGACTTAGCGAATATGGATACACGTCCTGAGCAGGAACGTGATCGGTGCGGGCACTGGGGCAAAGTCCACCAGGCGTATACGTCATCGAGCGATCTGCTCTACAAGAGCCAGACGCACTAGCAGGCAGAGAGAGAGGAGAAGACAGACAAGAAGGGACGAGATGAGAATTGGACTGAGGATTCAAGAAGACCAAGCTAGGGAGCTTGGTCTTCGTACTACTAGTCCTTTATACAATTGTCGAGGAGCTTTGAAGCTCCTCCTGAACGTAGGGTACCCAGTAGCGATAGTAGCTCGAACCCTACTACAACTATCCTAGGAACGAGTCACAAGTCCGATGAGATATACATGTGATAACAGCCCTAAGGCTGACTGAGACGACTGTCCCTGACTAATACTAGGGTAGTCAGAACCCCATGAGTCCGCAGTCCGTACCGATGAGCCCGATCGCAACATGATGCCCATGAAACTGCAGCCCTGTCGATGAGGAACACGAAGCCGGATATCGCGTGACGATGGTCCTGGGATGCGCCATTGGCTTCAGTAAAGCCCAGGAGGTCGTGTCGCTCGTTGCCGTAAGTGAGCGAGTGGTGTTTAGTGCCGGCGAGATAACGGAAGACGCGCTTGACGCCTTCCCAGTGAGCTTCGCCCGGGTTGTCGAGGAACTGCGAGAGGGTGGATATGGCGAAGGTGATGTCGGGGCGAGTAGCGACGGAGGCGTACATGAGGCTGCCGACGGCCTTGCGGTAGGGAATCTTCTTCATATGGGCTGCTTCAGTGTCGTCTGAGGGAGCGTCAGCTTTGCTGTAAGAGGCCCCGGGGACGATAGGTGTGGCGACGGGTTTCGCGTCGCTGAGAGAGAAACGTGAGAGGATAGTGTCGATATAGCTGGTCTGGGAGAGGGAGATGGTGCGCGCGTCATGGTAGCGGATGATTTTGATGCCCAGAAGCCAGTGGATGGGGCCGAGGTCAGTAAGGGAGTAGCGGGAATTGAGCTTCCGCTTGTAGTCTCGAATGAGCTCGTCTGAGCTACCTGTGATCATGCAGTCGTCAACGTGGACTGCGAGAATAGTAAGATGATTCTTGTCGTAGATGGAGAAGACACCAGGGTCAGTGTTGTGAACGCCGAAGCCCAGGTCCATGAGAGCGCGGCGCAGGGTGTCATACCACTTGCGGCCGGCTTGTTTGAGCCCGTAGAGTGACTTGTGAAGGTGCTTGACGTGCTCCCCCTGAGCGTCGTATCCGGGGGGTGCTTGCATGTATATATCTTCATCGTCACTAAGTTCTCCGTTGAGGTAGGCGCCGTTAAAGTCGAAGGTGTCGATGTCCCAGTCATTGCGGGCGGCGGTGGCGAGGATAATGCAGAAGCTCAAGGGGGTGGCGGGACCGGAATTTTTGACATAACGTCAGAATATATTTTTTCGGCAGTTTTCGGTAGTGTTGCCGTGGCTCGGCTCAGCTCAGCTTGGCTCAGCTAAGCACAGCTCGACCAAAAAAAGACGAGCTGAGCTGAGCCATTCCCAATTGAGCTGGCTCTAGCTGGGCTGAGCCGGCTCGAGCCACTCAAAAGCACGAATAGGGAATCATACCATTTTGGGTAGTCAGACGGCTGAGTCAGCCGAACTGCGAAAATTGAAAGTCGTGCTCTCGCAGGGTTCAAACGTTCGCTTGAGTCAGCGCTTACCTCGAATGTCTACATTGTCAGCCAGATGCTCTTCTCCCGTTTCCCCGATAACTTTTTCGTTAAGTTCTTCGGCGTTTGGGAGCCTATGGAAGAATCAGCGCAGCTTGCTGCCACCTCCGGCTTTGCTCCGCAATCTGCGTCGTCCTCGCTGCTATCTTCTGCCCCCTCGCTGCCGCTCTCTGCCTCCTCGCCGCTGCTCTCTGCTCTCGCCGCCACCGCTCTGCCCCCTCGCCGCCACCGCTCTGCCCCCTCGCCGTCGCCGTCTGCGTCGTCGCCGTCTGCGTCGTCGCCGTCTGCGTCGTCGCCGTCTGCGTCGTCGCCGTCTGCGTCGTCGCCGTCTGCGTCGTCGCCGTCTGCGTCGTCGCCGTCTGCGTCGTCGCCATCTACACCGTCGCCACCGCTGTCCGTGTCTCGCCGCCGCCGCCGCCTGCACCCTCGCTGCCACAGTCTGCATCGTCATCGTCGTCATCTGCGTCGTCGTCGTCGTCGTCTGCGCCCTCGCTGCCGTCGCCTGCGTCCTCGCTGCCGTCGCCTGCGTCCTCGCTGCCGTCGCCTGCGTCCTCGCTGCCGTCGCCTGCGTCCTCGCTGCCATCATCTGCGTCGTCGTCGTCGTCGTCGTCGTCTGCGCCCTCGCCGCCGCCGTCTGCGTCGCGTCGCTGCAGTCATCTGCACCTCGCCGCCGCCGTCTGCGTCGTCACCGTCGACACCGTCACCACTGCTGTCCGTGTCTCGCCGCCGCCGCCGCCGCCTGCACCCTCGCTGCCACCGTTTGCATCGTCGTCGTCCTCGCCTGCGTCCTCGCTGCCGTCGTCTGCGTCGTCGTCGTCGTCGTCTGCGCCGTCGCTGCCGCCGTCTGCATCGTTGTCGCTGCAGTCGTCTACACCTCGCCCTCTCTGCATTGCCTCTGCCCTCTCCGCTGCCCTCTGTGTCGTCGTCGTCGTCGCTGCCGCCGCTGCCTCTGCACCCTCGCCTCTGCGTCGTCGCCGTCGCCGCTGCCTCCTGCCCCAAGTCGCCGCCGCTCTGTCCCCTCGCCCTCTCCCTCTGCGTCATCGCCGCCTTCTCTGCGTCGTCGCCACCGCCCTGTCGCCAGTTGCGTTCCAAACGCACTATTCTCACGGCCCGGACCGTCGGAACCGGCCGAAAATTCAATCTCCGCTTTTTAAAAACATTTGACTCGCAAAGATTTTTGCAACTATTAAGTAATAATGAATATCTTATCAATGTGTTATTTATCCAAACTGGCAACATGTATTCATTAAGTAATTACAAAGGTCACATGTCGCCCGGCAACACAAAAAGTATAAGTCCAGATCAGGTGACGCACCGTCATGACGTCAGCACGTAGCTGTGATGGACGGAAGGTGCGGAGGGGTCCAGGGGGGTGATGGGTCGAATGAGTGTTGTGCGTGAGGGTGACTGTGTGAGCGAAGGAGGCGAGAGGGGGTGAGAGGCAACTTACATGAGGTGATACTGACGGCGCTGGCTGGAGTGACCTTGACGAGTCCAGGCCCCTGCGCACTGGGAGGGCCCAAGGCGACCGAAGACGCTGCCAAGTGCGAGACAGGGTATCGGGACAGAGAAGGATGAAGCGATTGGTGGACGAGGGGGATGAAGCGAGAGGATGCGAGAGGATGCAGGAGGGATATGAAGCGATCGGTGGACAGGTGGATGAGGTACGAAGCGTAAGAGGGGGAGTGTGTGAGCGAGAGGGGTAAGTGGGCGAAGGTTGACTTACCTGGGGTGATGGCAACGGCGCTGGTGAGGCCTGATGGAGCGACCTTGACTGGTGGGAAGTGAGCGGCCCTGGGCGACGGCCTTCGGTTTCGCAGAAGTAGATATTGAGTGACTGTGGGGGCTCCGTTCTGCTGAAGCGACCTTGATGAGTCCTGGCCCGTGCACATCAGGAGGTGTTTGTAGCGATACCGACGACGCTGGTGAGGTAGAGGCCGCATGAGAGGCCGCGGGGGTATTGGGAGAGTTGTGCAAGGGGTGAGAGGGCGAGTGTGTGAGCGAAGAGGTGAGAAGTAAGCGAAGGTTGACTTACGAGGCACCGACAGCGTTGGTGAGGCCCGCTGAAGCGACCTTGACGAGTCCTGGCCAGTGCGCATCGGGAAGCGTTTGTAGCGATACTGACGACGTTGGTAAGGTGGAGGCCAAATGAGAGGTAGAGGCCGAATGAGACCTCCGGGGTATCAGGAGGCGAGGTACGATGAGTGGAGGGGTCGATGCTCCATTGCCACTCCAAGTTTGGGGCCAGCGGGGGTGGGAACGAAGTCAGTAAGGGCGAGGACGAGAGCGAGAGCAAGAGTAGGGCGGCGAAGGCGAAGACGGCGAGGGGGAGTGGAAAGGGGTGGAGGCGCTGAGCTGAGAGACGAGCGGGAGTGGGAACGAAGCCGGTAAGGGTGAGTGCGAGAGCGAGAGCGAGAGTAGGGCGGCGAAGGCGAAGATGGCGAGGGGGAGTGGAAAGGGGTGGAGGCGCTGAGCTGAGAGACGAGTAAGAAGATGGAGGGCCATAGCGGTGACTAGGAAGCGTACCTTTACTATTGAGGTAGAGGGACGGGAGGACGGTGACGAGTGCGGTAGAGGGTACAGGCATCCGGTTGGAGTGGTGGAAAACGGCATGGGGGAGTGGTGACGACTGGGCGAGGCGATGAGATAGGAAACGAAGCGAACATGTACGAAAGGTGGGAAACGAAGCGACCATGCACTAAAAGATGGGAAACGAAGCGACCTTGCGAAAAGGTGGGAAACGAAGCGACCGTGCACGAAAAGGTGGGAAACGAAGCGACCATGCACTAAAAGATGGGAAACGAGGCGACCTTGCACGAAAAGGTGGGAAATGAAGCGACCGTGCACGAAAAGGTGGGAAACGAAGCGACCACGGTGGAGAGCCTGGCCAGGAGGACTGGAATATCACACAAGTGCGTCTCGTACACAGCATGCAAAACCGAAGACGAAGGAGCTTTTATATTACTACGGAAAGCTGGGGCGCTGGGTACGGTACATATGGTATATAGGGTTGTGCTACGTCTTCTCTATTACCTCAGGCGCACGCAAGGGCTTACGGAAATGGATTATTACTCTATTGTGGGGGTGGCAAGTGAGGTTGGGAAGGTGGAAAATAGCCGTAAGGCCAGTAGAACGGATATGCGGGATATGGGGTGTGTGCATACAACCCAGGATGGTAGGTGGAGGGTAGGGGTACAGATGAGGTGTGCGCGTGCACATACGAGGGGGTGCTATTGGCGGAGGATACGGGTGCGGCCTGTATGGCGGGCAAGGCGTGGGCTGTGTGCCACGCGACGGGGGTTGAAGCAGGGGGCGGAGGGGCCAAACTAGGCAGTGGAGCGGATGGGGCAGGGATGTCCGCGCGCTTGCGGCCACGTTTCGAGGGCTGTGTGAGAGGGGGGGGCGCGCCGTTGGCTGCAGAACCGGCACACGCTTCAGCGTTCTGTGGTGCGGTTTGCGCGTCCGGCGGAGCGTCTCGGCCAGACCTGACTCCGCCACTGTACGGATCTAATATCTTGATGCGTGGCCTTTTGCGATTGAGACCCCCGATACGTTCCACTGCTGGGGGTTCCGGGGACGATGCGCTGGAGGGGCGAGGTCTCCTTCGTCGTTTTACCCCCATTCGCTCGGCGGTTTCAGACCACGTGCCTTGATTGGGTGGAAGGACTTCCTTGTCCGGGAGGGGGCTTTCTGAGGAGCGTGAGTTCTGAACAACTGCAGTCAAGTGTGCCTCAACCAGTTGAAGGCTCTGAATGGTCCCAGGGGACGACGGTGCACCGTCGCTCAGAAACGCCTGGGAGACAGCAATCACATTCTCCAGAATTGAGGTGGCACTCCCATCGCTCTGCGCACCCACCGAGCCTTCCCGGATTGGTTCCGCCGTGTTGGGGTTGTGGACCACGTGCACCGCTTCAACTTTTGGCTGGTCGTCGTTCCCATCGTCGTTCCCAAAGAAATGGGCAACGGCGGCGACATGTTTGCACAACTGGACCCTGGGCCAGTCTGGACAGTCACAGGACCGCGTGCCGAGCTCAACCAGATACGTACGCGATGAATCTGTTCCGGATTGCACGGAAAATCGATCATCGCCTAGGTCGCGAATGGACTCGGCGTCCACTTCTGGTGTCCGCACGAAAATTTCCTCGCGACGCTTCTTAGCCAGATCTGGACCCTCAAACCCTTTCTCTTGGCGATCGTGCTTAGACTCATAATCTGGGTGCATGAGAACTACAAGCGTGTGAACGAGATGGTCCACGCGGCGATTCCGCTTCCCCTCCAGCCACTTCGACTTTAGGACATGGTGATAGCTAGATAAACATTGATTTGAGCGATCTGTGGCGATCTCCCATGCGATAAGATAACTTACGCCTCAATGAGCATGTTTGTATCACCCTCTTGAAAGATCGTCCGGTTTTTCCTTGAGATCCCTGCCCAAAGCGGCACAACGCCCATCCAATTGGCCTTGAGATAAGTGACAAAGCTTGGGGGGACCTTTGCTTCTGTTCCGGTCCGAATCCATTCCCACGCGGAGTCAAACTTCGATTGATCGGATGTCTTGACCCATTCCCGGACGCGTTCCCAAAGTTCCGGGTATGCTTCCGTGCGGAAGCGCATCCGCATTGCACGGAGCACGTGCCACCAACACAGTAGAAGTGTTGTCCCCGGGTATACAGTTTTGATCGCATTCATTTGCGCCTGGTCGCGATCGCTCATTGTGATCCGCGGTGTGACTTCTGGGCTGCGCATTTTTACGAAATTCAGGAAGTACTGAATTGTCGCTTCCGTGCCGTGCGACGACAGCATCCACGCGACAGGAACACCTGTCAACGGAAATGAAGTAAACGTATGTAAACGGAAATCCGCCACAAAGCGCACCATGGCCCCACTTATCCCTCACAATCAAGGAGAATAGCTGCACTCCTGCATACTGGGTGGTATTGTGGGTGGCATCAACTGATAGAAAATCAGGGCCAAGTGCCCGGAAGCGGTCACACTGGAATTTAGTTTGAATACATAGGACAAAAGCTTCTTGAGATAGCCCAGATCCAACTGGAGGGGGGTCTTTCTTGTCCTTCAGGACTGCTTCAGCACCACACTGCCGGAGCTTAGTAACCCAAAGCTTAACAGAAATCACGTCGTTGTCGTCCAGGCGGATCTCGTCGTCCTCCACAATCTGACGGAGGCGATTGACATCACGCATTGTGATGTAATAATCGCGATCCGTCCGCTCGCAGGAGTCGCGCACGACTTTTAGCTGGATAATAGCCATTAGCTTGACAGATGAATTAGTAGCTGTCACTCACAATCGCCTTGGAATCCATGCCCTTGCAAACCATATCCATTACAGAGATCTTGGTCCTCTCTGTTAGTCTGAGAAATCGAAGATTGTCGTCGCCGAGCGCGTGATCGTGATCGCCTTCACACTTCCCGAGAATCGTATCGGTGTGCGGGTACATCTTGATCGTCACGCGGCATTGGCAGCCTGTTTTCATTGGGGCGATCTTGTGCTTGAATTGACTTTTGTCTTCAGGGTCCCGCTTCCCACCTGAGAACTCTCGCGAGCACCGGTACACATGCCGCTCCCGCCAGTTTGGTGAATCCGATTTTCGGGTGCTACTCACAATAAACTTAATGGCTTTGTCGCGTTCCTCGGCAGCGAGCCAGGCCAGGAACGTGTTCTTGTTATCCCATTCGAAGGGCATTTCCCCTTTCTGACGGTCGTATGTAATGCTCCCGTACGGCGGCTTCACAGCGGCGCGTTCGCCGCAGCGCACTCATGGTTCGGAAGCGAAGGAAGCGCGTCCGCTTTCGGCAATAGGGGGGCAAGTGGGAATTTCGAAGGTGGGCATGGGAGGTTTGGGAAGAGGGATTGTTTGTCCCTCCCTTCCCACACACTCCAAACCGATACACGATACACAGACACGCGTTATTTACGCATTATTTGCCTTTATTTTACCTTATTTCATGTCTGTTCTATAGTAGTATTTACTTCAAGGAAATAAAAAAAATGGAGGGTGAAAAAACACGAAGAAAAGCGGAGATTGAATTTTCGGCCGGTTCCGACGGTCCGGGCCGTGAGAATAGTGTGTTTGGGCAAAGACTCCTGTCGCCGCCGCCGCCGTTTGCGTCCTCGCCCTCGCCGCTGCCATGGGCTCTGCTTCGCGTCGTTGTCGTTACCGTTGCCGTTGCCGCCGTCTGTGACCTCGCCACCAGTGCGTCGCCATCGTCGTCGTCGTCGTCGTCGTCGTCGCCACCGCCACCTCTGCGTCGTCATCGTCATTGTCGCCGTCACCTCTGCGTCGTCGTCGCCGCTACCCTCGCCCTTGCCCTCTCTGTGCCCTCGCCCCTCTCTGCGTCCCCGCCGCTTGCGTCTGTGCCCCTCTCCCTCTCCTTCGCCGCCTCGCACGTCTCGCGCGTGCTCTCTCATCCCCCTCAGACTCCCCTCCCCTTGCCGTTTCATCCCTCGGACTGCCATCGCACCCCCTCGCACCACCTCGGACTGCCATCGCGCACCCTCGGACTCCTGCCGCGCACCGTCGCGCCGCCTCGGACTCCCGCCGCACCGCCTCGGACTCCCGCCGCACACCGCCGCGCCGCCTCGCCTGCCGCCGTACACCGTCGCGCCGCCTCGGACTGCCGTCACACACCCTTGTACAACCTCCCTTTACCCCTTTCTCTTTCCCTCCCCCTTTTCCCTCTCTGGCCACCCTGGGTGAGTCGCACAGGGTCTCCTATTTGTATGTAGTTCATTCCTAGGTACAAGTACATGTATATAGCCTTGTCGCAAATAGATCCTTATTCATACTGCTCATTGATGCCCTTAAGATAAGCCCTCAAGTCCTCAACTGGTTTGACTGCCTCCACTCCCTCCAGCTCTGCTGTTTCTTCCTTCTCTCCAAGCCCTTCAGTGAAGTTGAGTTCCCTTTTATGCTTTGCCTCAAACTTGAGTATCTGTAAGGCTTCCATGTTGTCTGGTGTAAGGCGGTTCCTCCTGGCTCTAGCTGTCTCCTTGCTTGCTGAGAAGACACGCTCACATGGTACTGAAGTGGCTTGAATAGGGAGTAAGTCCATGGCAAGCTTGAAGAGTGTTGGCCACTTTTTCTGGTGTTCCTGCCATTCCAACTCCTGTCAGTACTCCCCAACAAATGGTTCATTCTACACACCTCCCAGAACTCAAGAAGATTGGCATATTTGGCTGGGGCTGCTAGATAGTCCTCAAGTTCATCTTCTAAGGTATCTCCCTGTGGTCTGGTGGTAGGCATTGGGCCAATACCAAGGCTTGCCAAAGTGGCTTGCATGCCAAATGTTTCAGAAGGTGGAGGGGGTACAGCTGATCTAGTAGAGGCTCTAGATGGTGTGTGTAATGGCCTGAGCTACTTAAGATTTTAGTTTTAGAGTGGCATGATAAATTAAAAGCACTCACTGCTTCAAGGAGGGAATGCTTTGCATTCTCAGCCATATGTGTTGGGTACTGTCTCTTGAGAAACTCAAGCTTCAACACAGGGTTAAGAACTGTCCACATGGCATGAGAAATTATGCAGCATATTAAAATAGCCACTCACTAATTGAATGCAGATATGCTGGAGTCTCAAAGGCCAGAGTACAATAGGAATCTATCTTGGCTGCACCTTTTGTAAGAATAAGACCAATATCCAGTCCCTCAGAATCCAAGGCATCAGTCAAGGCATTCAGAGACTTTATAAAGCCCTCAAATGCAGCAACTGTGTTACAAAGTGTTGGCGTCTTCTCATAAGAGAGCATTTGCTGATACAAGAAGGGGACCTAATAAATAAATTAATACACAATCAGAGAGAGAAAATATTTGCATACCTGAAGAATTCTCTGAAGTGCTTCAAGGATCTTCCAATCTTCCTTATCTAATGGGTCCATCCCTGGCTGATCCTCCATAAACTTATCAATTGCCTAACTCAAGTTAGCATGAGAATTTTATTAAATACTTTAAACATACCTCTCTTAAAATAAGAGCCCTCTTGATCATCAAATAAGCAGAGGACCACCTTGTCTGCACATCAGAAATTAATTGCAAAGGAGGTAGATCTGACTCCTTTGCAATTGTAGAAAACATATCACGCCTTCGTGATGAGTTGCGGATCTATTATAAATAAGTTAGAAAAAAAAAAACAAAAAAACTCGGAAAGAAGAAAGGAAAAACAAAACAAAAGAAAAGGAAAACAAAACAAAAAACAAACAAAAACAAAAACAAAAAGGCAAAAGGAAAGGAAAAGGAAAAAGGAAAAGAAAAGAAAAGAAAAGGAAAAGAAAAAGAAAAAGAAAAAGAAAAAGACAAAGAAAAAGAAAAGAAAAAGAAAAAGAAAAAAGAAAAATGCATGAAAAAACATGAAAAAACTAGAAAACAACTCAAAAAAACTCCGAAAAAAACCATGAAAAAAACTCGAAAAAAAACAGAAAAAAAAGCAGAAACAAAGGACAAACTCACATAAACATAATTTGCTGAGCCTTTTAACTTGGTCAAAGCCCAATTCAAACTGTGCTCCATCTAGCAATTCCTTGCATGCAAGATTTACCATATGGGCAAAGCATCTAAGAAGTGTCAATAAAAATACATTAAATAATTTGACACTCACCTAATGTGATGCTGCTCTGCAGAAAACTCAGTATTAGGATAAACCTTCTTCACATGAGTTTCTAATGCCTCCATCATAGAGCTGTTGTTGGATGCATTATCTGTTGTTATCCAACCAATCTGTTTTTAAAAAAAAATTAGCTGAATTTGTTTTATGAGATAAAATGGACATTACCTTCTTTTCAAGCCCCATCCTAGTAATAATAAAATAAAAGATCTCAGCTAACCTCTCCCCAGTGTGAGACCCAGGAGCAATGAGAAATCCAATAAGATCAGCTCTATGGGTTAGCTTTTGCTGGCCATCTTGAGTCTGAGCCTTCTCCAGCCAGTGAGCAGTAACAGCCATGTATGGCTTGAGGTCAGGGTCAGACCACATGTCTGTGGTAAAAGAGACCTTCCAAGGCAGCTGTTCTAAATATAAGTTAGCCCTCAAGCACTAAGATATAATAATTTAACATTACCTGAATGTGCTGAGACAAATTTTGCAGTGTCTCTGAACAGTTCTGCACAATGCGCTTCTGCATAGTGGTCCTGTGAGGGATGTCTGCATCACGCAGCTCAGGGCGGAGTAGGAGACACAGGTGGCGGAACTCTGGTCTGTCCACAATCATTATAGCCTTTAAAAATTAAATTAAATGGGGAAAAATAGAATAAAAAATTAAAAAAACCTGATCTGTGGCAGCAATAAATTGCACAAGGCCATCTAAAAAGTTGTCTTGAGTGAAGGGAGTGCGGCGCTCAGCTTGGCGCTCCACAGGAACTCCAGTAACTCTTGCAACAGCCTCTTCCCCCTCTTTACCTCTCAACTCAATTTTGAGCCTTTGACACTCTGCAACCCACTGTTCTGCATGGCGATTGAGCAGATGAGATCGCAGTGGACCTGTTGCAGTAGTGGAGCGATATGCGTGTACTTTGACAGAGGCATCTTCCTGATGAAGTACCCTATAAATTTTTAGAATTTAAATAAAATAAAATAAATAAAAACTCACAAGCAGAACTTGCACTGTTTCTTCCCTTCAACAACTTGAAA